>PVKN010007715.1:0-26179 GCA_004027915.1 Capromys pilorides | reverse complement strand
TCATTTTGTGGCTGGCTCAGCCTGCCCTGGTGGTGGCGCTGGCACAGCATGTGGTGCCGGGGATCGAACTGCAGTCCCCGCAGTTGCCTGAGCCCTCCTAAGCAGGCACTTTAGACCACTGAACCATCTCGCCGGCCCTCCGTATTCATTGTTACATGACTCACTTCCCCATTTCTTCTGATTTAATCAATTTTATCTGAGCAATGATGCTTGTAATCTCATTGGTTGACCATAGTTTTGCCCCACCTCATGTCCATCTAAGGATGTCCTCATGTTCTTCACCACCTTAGACCCTCCTCATTGCATGGTTTTACTATATAAAAGACCCTAACAGAGACAGCTTCAGGGCCAGGGAGATAGCTCAGTGGAATAAGTGCTTGCTTGGCAAGTGCAGGGTCCTGAGTTCAATCCCCGGTACCACACACACACACACACACACACACACAAGATAGCTTCCCTGGGACCACCCACTTAGGCCCCCCTTCTGTCCCTCTCTCAGACAGGTACTTTCTTTCCCCCAGTAAATATATTCTGTTCATAACCATTGTTTGTTCCTAACATTCATTCTTTGATTTTAGAGAACACAAATTCATCTCAGATACCTTCAAGTCAGGAGTTTCATTTGTTCCCCTATATCATTTGGAGGGCATCCACCCAAGCTCATTTTTCCCCCTATATCAGTTCCAAAAGACTGACCCTCCTCCAGTGCCTACCACAGGTCTAGGTTTCCAGTACTTCTGAGCTGGCTATTATGGAGGAGTGCCCCAGGCCCCCTTTTCATGGTTTCCATGATTTCCCAGAGTGGCTCAGAGAACTCAAGAAAATATTTTACCACTTCGCAGTGGCAGGTGTTATCCAGGCGGATGACAGCCTAGGGAAGGTCTATCTGTACCTCCAAGCCCACCAGAGCCCGAGGACAGAATCCTGGGTGTGCTAGGCGCGTCCTCTCTAGGAATGTGTGTACAGTTCACCAACCCTGAACCTCATCCAGCCTCATTTCTTAACAACATTTACAGTTTTATCTGCAGCTGCCTCCCTGCTTTCTGGAGACTGCAGGGAGGGTCAGAGTTCCAGCCCTAGCCGCTTGTTCTTTCCTGAGCCCTTGGGTGGCCATCTCCTAACTCATCTAATTAGATCAAGTGAGGGGTGAGTATTATGCAAGGTCAGTGACTTATTGTGAACAGCAAAAAACACTCCTATCATGCTGGAAATTCCAAGAATTTTAGGAGCTCTGTGCCAACAATTAAGAATGAAAAACAAGGGCTGGCCTGATAACTCAGTGGCCCAAAGCTCCTGCTTAGGCAGAGTGCAGGGGCTGGAGTTTCATCCCCAGTGTGATGTGCTGGCCCCGCCCCTGGGGCGCGCTGAAAGGGCAATTGAGAGTGAGTATGGTCGCGCACGTCTTTTAAGTCCAGTGCTTTGGAGGCTGAAAACAAGAGAATCACTAGAGTCCAATCTATGTAATAAGACCCTGTAGACCCTGTATCCCCTGTACTAAATGAAAAAAAAAAAAAAAAAGTGAAAAACATTTCCTGTTACACCACATTTGTTCAGTATAGGTTTTTGATGCACAGGATATGTGAACTATTGTGCTTGGTTTTGGCCAAAGCATCTGTCCTCACTGCAGAAGGGCCAAGCAGGAAAATGTAAAGGAGATAATATGTGAACCGAGTTATTAAGGATGAGAAGAAATTAGTCATGGACTGAGGCTGTAGCCCAGTGGGAGAATACATGCTTAGCTTGCATGCAGACATGATCTCTATCCCTAGCATGACAAAAGAAAAGAAATCAGAGTAAGGATGTAAGATATGGTGGCATAGGCCTATAATCCAAGCACTCGGAAGGCTGAGGCAGGAGGGTTGCCATGAGTCTGAGGTCAACCTTCATAGTAAATTTATATTTGATTTTTTTTTTTTTTTTTTTTTTTGGCAGGACCAGAGTTCAAACTCATAACTTTGCACTTGCCAGGCAAGCACTTGTGCCATGGAGCTATCTCCCCAGCCACTTTTCATAGTAAGTTCAAAGCCAGCCTGACCTACATAGTGAGAACCTGGCTCAAAGAAACTCAATAAATAAATTAAAATAAAGATTGTACCACCTGTAGCAGCATATGCCTATCATCCCAGCTCTTTAGGAGGCTGACACATGAGGATCACAAGGTTGAGACCATGTAACTAGAGTCCCCAGCTCCTGACCTCACCAATGCTGTGACACCAATCAAAGAGATGGGCAGGCAAGGGGTTTTAATCTGTGTAGCCATCCTACAAAGCACAGAGAGAGGTCCAAGATCTGTCTTGAAGGACTGATGGATGCCTGGGGGGTTTATGGCATAGGGGGTGGAGGCAGGCTCAAGAGTCTGCCTAGTTGATAGTCCTGGTTGCCAGTGGGGGGCTGGTGGGTGGAGGTCAAGACTGGTTTGAGGAAGTCCTGGGAGAGCCATCACTGCATTAAGGTGATTCAGTTCCTTTCCTAAGACCACGATTGTGCATTTGGGGAGCAGCCTGAGCTCCTGCCTGGGTGTAACTGGCTGTGTGTGTGCCTGGGTGGCTGGGTACATGTGTGCATGTGTGCGTGGCTACATGGGTGTCTGGGTACATGGGTGCATGGGGGACTGGACGTCTGGGTGCCTGGTGCCTGGGTACATGTGTGCATATGTGCATGTGTACATGTGTGCATGAGTAGATGGGTGCCTGGGTACATGTGTGCATGGGTACATGGGTGCATGGGTGTCTGGGTGCCTATGTGTAGTGCTTCATCATGAAGGAAGAAAAATAAAATAAAGGCAGAGATGCCAAGGTTTGTCTTGCTTAAGCATTCCAGGTGCAGCCTCTAAGTGCCTGTTATAACTAGCCTGGGAACTTAGGGAGGTCCTGCCTCAAAATAAAGTCAAGAATATGGGGCCGGCGAGATGGTTCAGTGGTCTAAAGCGCCTGCGTAGGAAGGCTCAGGCAACTGCAGGGACTGCAGTTCGATCTCCGGCTCCACATGCTGCGCCAGCGCCACCACCAGGGCAGGCTGAGCCAGCCACAAAATAAATAAATAAAGAAACAAACACAACAAGCAAACAAATAAATAAATAAATAAAATTAAAAAAAAAAAAAAGAACAACAACAATAATAATAATAGCAGCTAAGGGTGTAGCTCAGTGCTCCTTGGGTTCAAACTCCAGTCCAAAAAACAAAGATTTAAAAGTCAGGATTGTAGGCGTGGTGGCACACGCCTGTAATCCCAGCACTTGGGAGGCTGAGGCAGGAGGATTAACGTGAGTTTGAGACCAGCCTGGGCTACAAAAGTGAGCTCAAGGCCAGCCTGAACTGCATAGCAAGATTCTGTCTCAAGGGGCCGGCGAGATGGTTCAGTGGTCTAAAGCGCCTGCTTAGGAGGGCTCAGGCAACTGCGGGGACTGCAGTTTGATCCCCGGCACCACATGCTGCGCCAGCGCCACCACCAGGGCAGGCTGAGCCAGCCACAAAATGAAGAAATAAAGAAACAAACAAACACAACAAGCAAACAAATAAATAAATAAAAAAAATTAAAAAAAAAAAAAGATTCTGTCTCAAAAAGACAAAAAAAAAAAAGTCAGGATTGTAAGAAGTTAATGATTGTGGTGGAAGCAGTATGACAATGTACAGCATGATGCTTTATAAGCACAAGAGAATGCAGAGCTTTCAAGGAACGGCTGGTAATTGAGCAGGACTAGAAGCAAGGCGTGAAGGTGTGGAGCTGGGGGCTGCAGCCCTGATGACGAGAGGACAGCACGATGAACAGTCATGTGTAAGGTGCACACATGCAGCGTTTCATCTGTACCTGGAGGATGATGCACAGTCTTTGTGGTTTGGTTTGGTTTGGGGACAGGGTCTTGCCATGTAGTGCAGGCTCGCCTTGAACTTGCTTATGTAGTCCACGCCGCCTCCAATTCACTGTGATCCTCCTGCCTCAGGCTTCCAAGTGCTGGAATTATAAGCACACACACCATGCCCCACCTTTGTGGATTTTAACCCAGGGAGTGGCTGGATCTGATTAGTGCCCAGAGAGTCATCTGGGCCTTTTGTGTTAGGAGTAAAAGTGGGAAGCAGTGGCCCTGCAGCACAGGTTAACATGGCTAGCTCAGTGCCTCAACTGAAGAGACAGAGGGAGCATGGATGGGTTTGAGGAGGCAAAGTGAGGTGGCTCGGTAGGAACACAGCGGCAGGGAGTGTGCTGGTCATGTGCAGGAACTCAAGCTGAGAGAAAGGTTGAGGGTGACTCACAAGTAAGTCTCTAGGGTGCCCAGGCAGGTACTGGTACCTTAGCCTCTGCTGGTATGATTGTGAACACAGTTGAAAGAGAGAGGTAGGGGGGCTGAGGATGTGGCCCAGGGCAGGCAGAGTGTGTAGCTAGCACTAGCAAAACCCAGGCTTCTGTCTCCAGCAGAGAGAGAGAGAGAGAGAGAGAGAGAGAGAGAGAGAGAGAGAGAAACAGACAGAGACGGAGACAGAGACGGAGATGGAGATGGAGGTGGCTGGACCTAGAACCTTGAAAATTACCAAGAGTAAGCAAAAGACAACTGAAAAGCAGGGTAAAAGCACACCAAGAGACACTGAGAGTAAAACAAAGAATGTGAAACTGTTTATGCCAAGAGAGGAGGACCTGGTAGTAGTGCCTAGGGCTAAACAAAATAAGACAGAAATGTGTCCGAGTTATTGAACCACAAAGAGGCCCTTGTGTGACAGCTTTTCTTAGAATTTTGAAAAGAAGTGAGTTGGGTTTTAGGGAAAGGGCGAAATAAAAATGTTTCTGTCTGGCATTGACTCTGGACTGTTGGAAAGGTTTGGTTTAACTCCAGGGCACTCTGGTGGAGGAAGGGTGATGGGCATTTCTGGCCTCCCCTCCCTTTAGAAGGGAGTAAGCTGTCTCTGCCCTGAGTGAAACTGAGCCTGTGACTTATTTAGGCCCACAGGGCTTCCAAAATCGAGCCTCAGAGACCCATTTGGTTCTTGGAACACTCCCCAGATATGATTGTAGAAGTCTGAGTCAGGGGACACACTGCATCTAGACACCCCTCTGGCTACCACACCCTGCAGCTGCCTGAGTGAAGGTGGTCGACCAGCTGTCCCTTCCTGCTTGCCCTGGGTCATGTTATGGTTCATTGCATAACACCATGAAGGAATCAGAGAGAATGATCTTCAAAGGGAAAGCTACCGATTATTCCAGGCCTGGCCGCACACTGCTATAAGGCCAGCCCCCTACGATTCTGAAATAGAAGAATCGCAAGTTCAAGCCCTGCCTAGACAAACCTAGGGAGTCCCAGCCTCGAAATTAAAAAATAGAAAAGACTGAGGAAGTAGATCTGTGAGAAAGCCCTGGGTTCAATTCTCAGTACTGGGGGAGGAAGGATAATTGGTTATTAGTGTTTGAAGGTTAGCTTGGTGCTTGTGTCCATCACTATTTTTGGGAGAGTTCCAATAGCTTCCCTTCACTCATTACAGGGACACAACACCCACCAGCAGACAGCGGGGATGTTTCAATTCCACCTTCCCCACAATGAGATGCGGACTCAACCTCTACCGCTCATCCACTTCATCAGTCTGTCTCTAAAATATATCAGTGCTAAGTCACTAAAGATTCATCCCCGGGCCAGTAAGATAGCTCAGTGGTCTAAAGCATCTGCTTAGGCAAGCTTAGGCAACCACAGGGACCGTGGTTCGATCCAGCACCACATGCTGTGCCAGCCCCACCCCCAGGGCAGGCTGAGCTGGCCATAACATACATACATACATATATACAGTTAAACTGTGTTAAAAAAAACAAACAAAAAAAAAAGCCAGGCATGATGGCACAGTCCTGTAATCCTAGCACTTGGGAGGCTGAGGCAGGAGGATTGGTGTGAGATCGAGACCAGCCTAGGCTACAAAAGTGAGTTCAGGGCCAGCCTGAACTGCATAGTGAGACCCTGTCTCAAAAAAGAAAAAAAAAAATCCCCAAAAATGTCTTTCCTTGGAAAATATGAGCAATATACAGGCAAAATGTTGTTTTATTTCTGCTATATTGTAAACAACTGTGACCAATATGAACAAGGTATGGAAAATTCTCCCCCCCCCTTTTTTTGTGGCACCAGGATTGAACTCAGGACCTTGCATTTGCCAGGCAAACACTTATTCTATTGAGCTATCTACCCGGTCCCTCTTCCTGTTTGTTGAATGAATAATGGATTTGTGTGTATGTGTGGTACTGGGGATTGGTTGAACCCAGGGCCTTTGCAATGAGCTATACCCTAACCCTTTCTTGTTTGTTGTTTAATTTTGAGACTCTTGCTAAGCTGCTTAGTTGCTCAGGCTAGGCTTCAGTTGGCAATCCTTTATCCTCCTGCCTTATCCTCCCAGAGTGCTGGGATTACAAAGTGTGATCAAAATATACGGTCAATGCTTACTTTTTTCTATTTTACACTTTTTAAATATATTACATCAAAAGACACTGCCATTTGTAGGAGTCCCTTCCTGGTTCTCGTCTCGGCCCAAGAGGTCTATACTTATAGTCCTAAAAATACGTTATTGGAATTCCAGAAAGTTAATTCCAACCTACCACTCCCAGTGCAACCCATGGCAAAAACAAAGACACTAAGACATAATTATTGGGGAACCAAGGGGCCCTAACCCCAGCCATGAAGATGGCTTTCTGGAATAAAGAGAGTGACCCAGGGCCGTGCTCGGGATTTTATTCATCCAAGAAGGGGGAGTGGCTTGAGAAAAAGAATTGTGGGAAATAGGTGAGTACTGTGAGCTGGGCTAGGCAGGTGGCCCGCCTTTACCTTCACCATATGCAGAGAGGATATGCAGAGAAAGTAATTCACATTATGCTATTGAGATAGTGTGTAATGTTTTGGGGATCTAGTGTTCAGCTTAGATGTAATCTTTCAAGCCCCAGGAAGTCATAGCCTCTATCTGAGGCTTAATCCCAGCCAACAGTGCAGAGCATTGGCTTTGTCCTGTCTCAAATTAAAGAGCAGCAGGTGTGGGTTATCAAGGAAACACACATGCCACCTTGAAAGACTATCACCAGCACCTGGGCTAGACCAATACACACTGCTTAAGGCCAATTGAAAGGATAAACAGAAGTCCTAGCCAGCTCTGTATATATCAATACAAGGAAATAGGGTCAGGCTGGTCAAAACAGAGACCATTGCTCTTCTTTCAAGGAGAGCTGCTCGGGTGGTCCCCCACAGCCATTCATTACCTGAAAGTACTCCCTCTTGCTTCTAACACACCAATCTCATTCTTGCCACTTTATGAAGCACTTCTAGAAGTCTTTTTTTTTTTGGTTGTTGCAGGGTCTCACTATGTTGCTCAGACTCATGGCGATCCTCTGCTTTCAGCCTCCCCAGAGCTGGGATTACAGGCATACACCACTACACAGGGATTCTAGCCATCTCAGCCCACCCTGGGGCAGGACTGGTGTGGTATGTGGTGCCTGGATGAACTGCGGTCCCTGCACTTGCCTAAGCTTGCCTAAGCAACCCCTGCATCTGCTTAAGCAGGCACTTTAATCTGCTGAGCTATCTGGCTGGCCCTCTGTGTGCAAATTTTCTGATGGTGCTGCTTTTTTGATGATAACCTGCAGTCACCCTCATACCTCCTTATTGGTGCAAATCTAAAATGTTTGATCCAGATTCAGCTTTACACTGAAGTTCCTGAAGTAGAATCTTCAACAACCAAAAATCTAAATGGCTCTGAAAAACTGGCTAAGAACAGGACAAAGAGAGCTGACCAAACGGCTCAGCAGATTAAAGCACTTGCAAGCAGGCACAGAGGCCAGAGGTTTGATCCCTGGGCCTGCCATGCTGGCCCCGTCCCTGAGGCACACTGAGCTGGCAATTGAGACTGGGCATGGTGGCACGTGCCACCATAGTTAGTCCACTGAACTATCTCGCTGGTCCCATCTTAGCAGCTTAGAGCCATAAACATTTATTTTTTCCAATTTCCGTGGGTTAGGAACCCCTGAGCAGCCTGGACATGGACCTGCATGCTGTCACCAGGTGCAGGTGGGTGTCAGATGTCCCGAGCCTGACTGGCAGGACAGTCCCTTCCCAAGCTCACTCCCCAGGCTTGGGCCAGCCTGGTCTTTGGGCTCCTGCTAAGACATCAGTCCCTGACCACCAGGGCTTCTCCACAGAACAGGCCATAGCACACCTCTAATTTCACTCGGTGCCAAGAAGTCAGTCAGCCAGAGAGCAGCGAGGCTGGAGTTGAGAGTCTCTGTCCCACTGAGCTACACCCCTAACCTTTTTACTTTTAATTTTGAGACAGGGTCTCAGCAAGTTGCCCAGGCTTGCCTCAGACTTGTGATCCTCCTGTCTCAGCCTCCTGAGTAGCTGGGATTCCTGGCATGTGATGTCCTGTCCAGCACAAGAGTTGTTTTGTTCTGCTTTTGAGCCCAGGCTGATCTCAAACTCACAGCAGATCTCTTGCGTCTGCCTTTTGAGTGCTGGGATTACATGTGCAACACACCTGCCCCACTCTTTGTCCTGTTTTTTCTTTGGGGGGTGGCAGGGGAAGGGTCTACAGGGTGTTCAGGGTCTCACTACTAGATCAGACTCTAGTTTCTTTCTTTCTTTCTTTTTATGGCCGGCTCAGCCTACCCTGGGGTTGGGGCTGGCACAGCATGTGGTGCCAGGGATCAAATCGAGGTCCCTGTGGCTGCCTAAGCTTGCCTAAGCAGGAGCTTTAGACTGCTGAACCATCTTGCCGGCCCCTAGATCAGACTCCAGTGATCTGCCTGTTTACAGCCTCCCAAGAGCTGGGATTACAGGCGCGTGCCACCATGCCCAGTCTCAATTGCCAGCTCAGTGTGCCCCAGGGACGGGGCCAGCATGGCAGGCCCAGGGATCAAACCTCTGGCCTCTGTGCCTGCTTGCAAGTGCTTTAATCTGCTGAGCCATTTGATCAGCCCTCTTTGTCCTGTTCGTAGCCAGTTTTTCAGAGCCATTTAGATTTTTGGTTGTGGAAGATTCTGCTTCAGGAACTTCAGTGTAAAGCTGAATCTGGATCAAACATTTTAGATTTGCACCAATAAGGAGGTATGAGGGTGACTGCAGGTTATCATCAAAAAAGCAGCACCATCAGAAAATTTGCACACAGAGGGCCAGCCAGATAGCTCAGCAGATTAAAGTGCCTGCTTAGGCAGATGCAGGGCTTGGAGATCCCATTGCCATCCCCCACCCTCTACCTCCCCACCCCAACCACCCCTGCCCCACCTGCCGGCTGCTCCCCCCCCCTCAGAGATGGTGACAGACTGGGCGTGGTAGTGCACCTGTAATTCCAGCACTAGGGAGGCTGAAAAGCAGGAAGGATCTCTATGAGTCTGTGTTGTGAGACTGTATTAAATACATTGAAAAAAAAGAAAATTTGCACACAGAAACCAGAGAGCCAGAAGCACTAATGTGGCAGATACAAATGCTAGGTTTTTCAAGTGATGATCTTGTCCATATTCCCAGTTCTAGCGTAGTGGTCCCCCAAAACCTCTGCTTTGGATCAGCCCATTTTCTTTCCGCTCTTGTACATTGGCTCAAGTTTCTCAAATTACTTCCCTAAAATTTTATGTTCTGCCATTTGCTGTAAAGGACCGCCTGAGCAGCTCTCCTTGAAAGAAAAGCAACTGGGGCTGGCGAGATGGTTCAGTGGTCTAAAGCACCTGCATAGGAAGGCTCAGGCAACTGCAGGGACTGCGGTTCGATCCCCGGCACCACATGCTGCGCCAGCGCCACCACCAGGGCAGGCTGAGCCAGCCACAAAATAAACAAATAAAAGAAACAAACACAACAAGCAAACAAATAAATAAATAAATAAAATTTTAAAAAAAGAAAGAAAAGCAACTGTTTCCATTTTGACTGAGCCTGACCTTATTCCCTCGTATTGAAATGTACAGAGCGGGCTAGGACTTCTCATTATCTTTTCAGTTGGCCTTAAGCGGTGTGTATTGGTCTAGCCGAAGTGCTGGTGGTAAATTCTGAAGATGGCATGCATGTTTCCCTGATAACAGGATGAAGAGCCAATGCTCCACGGTGTCAGCTGGGATTGAGCTTCAAGATAGAGGCTATGACTTCCTGGGGCTTGAAAGATTACACATCAGAGCTGAAGCACCAGACCCCAAAATATTAGATGCTATCTCAATAGCATAATGCAAATTACTTCCATTGTAAATCTCTTAGTGGAGGTGAATGCATGCCTCCTACCTAGCCCAGTCCACAGCTTACCTTCCTCCCACAATTCCCTTCAGTGCTCATCTTCTTCCCAAAAGTCCCTTTTGCAAGCCACTCCCCTTTCTCCAATGAATAAAACCTGAGTGCAGCCCTGGGTCACCCTCCTGGTTCCAGAAGCCACTTTCATGGTTGGACTTAGGGTCCCTTGGCTCCCCGTTAACTGTATAAATATGTTTTAGTGTCTTTGTTATCGCCATGGGTTATTCTGGGAGTGGTAGATTGGAACTAACTTGGTAGAATTCCAATTACGAATTTTTAGGATTGTAAGTTTAGATTTCTTGGGCAGAGGCGAGAACCAGAAAGGGACTCCAACAATTTCCATTTGGTTAAATTTCTGAGTTTCTGTCTCCGAACGGGGGAGGCACTGTTCCAACCCTACACTTCTTGAGTTCTGCTGTGCTAAACCTCCACCCTGTCAGGGAGGAATGAGTAATATTGAGCCTCAGCCACCAGGAAGTTCACAGCCCTACAGAGAATGAGATAAACCCTATAACCGCTGAGTGAGGACAGCGATGAGATTATAAAATAAGTGAGTCAGTTCAGGAGAGGGAATGACTGGCTCTTCAAAAGCCTTGGGAGTCAGGGGAGGTTTTAGGGAGGAGAAGAAATCAAAGCTGGACTCCGATGGACAAAGCTTTCCCCCACCCTAAGGTCCCGGGGAAAAACCGTCTGTGGGCATCCGCCACCGTCTCTCCTTTGGCCTTGCCCACTTCAGGCTTCCTGGCTCACAGGCACCACTCCCTCCCTCCTCCCCGCCCCTTCTACCCCTCCATCTTCCCTTCCTTTTATGGGAATTTTTTGTGTTTAGTCCCTGGATTTAATTTAGTTGGATCGGACCATAGTCAAATTTCTGTACATTTGCCCGGAGGCTTTCAACTAATGGGTGTGCTCTTTACAGGCAAAAAACAGATGAAAAAAGCCAGCTTGTTGTCCCCATCTCCGCCTCTCTTTGCATTGTACTCTTTTTCTCTCCAAACATTTCTTCTTTAAATCGCTTAACCATTTCTTGTATTTGTGCTGATTTTTTTTCCCCCTGCCTGGTTATGGCAATGAACTGGGAAGCCTCATTTATGAATCACAGGCTTCCACAGAACTTTTCTAAAGCTTCAGGTCCTGGGTAACTAAAATGTAGATTGCCTGTATTAATCCATGGCCATTGAGTTCGGAGGAGGGAGCTCAGGAGCTCAGGCATATGGATGGGGGTACAGGCTGCTGCCATGGAGGAGTTCTGACTCCGGGGAGCCTTAGAAAAGAGGTCCGCAGCTCTAGATAGCATCATTCATTTCTGGGCACTGGAGCTAATTTTGACTGGATTCCATTAAATGATAAATCGTGTGACAGAACAGCTGACCAAACCACCCTGAGGAAAATTGTTCCGCAAAGGATCAGGGAGCCATTAGAACCCGGGATCGCAGTGAAGTGAACGGAGCCGGAGCTGCACCGTGGAGGACACCCCCACGCCCGCGCTGCCCAGATGCGGCTCGCCCCGCGGGCCCTTCCCGGACACAGGCCGTTAGGTCTGGGCGGGCGGCTGCTCCCCCCACCCCCAGGGAGGTTTCCTTCACCACAGGCCCAGCGGGCCAGCACGCTGAGGTCATTGCTCACGCTGCCAGAGGATTGGCCCCAGTTCATATTTCCCATCTGTCTGACATTCGTGGAAAACATGAGCGGGGCTCTGTCCTAGATCCTGCCTAGCTCTGCTTTGCATCTGCATTTCCCCTGTTTGTTTTTGTTTGTTTCTACCTCACCCCTCTGCCCCAGACATCTCTTTCTTTCCCTGGTTTTTCCCAGGCTGAAATTTTACCTGTTTCCTAGCTCGGTCCTCCACCCTGTGGAGCAGGCAGACGAAGGCCAGGCGGGTCAGCAGGCAGGGATCAGCGCTCAGACTGGTTCTGGGGACCAACCAGAAGTGGGACACTTCCGCTGCCTCCCAGGAATGCAGGGGGCGTTTGTTATTTCTGTGTCCATCGCTGTCCTCTTCTCCCACCCAGACTGACCTTGCTTTCTCCTTCCTTCCCTTTACCCCTCTGCTATCTCTTTGGCAACGTATTACACCTGTCTACCTGTGCTCCCCTCCACTCTGCCTCAGCACAGTGCAAGACAGGAAGCCACGGGTAACTTGAAATGCACACATTTCTCTTTCATCCAAGACTAAATGTCCCTCAGGCTTGAGCTTTGCATTCAAGTTCCTTTTCCCCCAACCAGGCTGTTTTGATGGTCTGAATGCTCTTTAGGAAGCAGAGCAAATACAAAGACTTGGAAAGTCCTGGGTCAGAGAAGCTTATCTCTACCAGGCCATGAGGAGACATGCCAAGAGCCAGGAAGCCAAGCAGAATGAACTTATCTCCCAGTTTTCTTTGAGCGTCTTATGAAATTTTGTCCTTAAGATTTCAGACTCTTAAGATTCACAGCATAAACAGCCTAAACATAGTCACGGCCTAAACAAAGTTGAAGACAAAATAGGGCTGGCATTTCTGGCAGAGCGTTTCCACATTTTAGAGGCTGAAGGTCTCAATTTTTTATAACCTGAAGGCAGGTTTTCTCTTGGATGAACCACACGTGGTATTTGTTTGTTTGAATGTGAAAATAAGTAGAAAATTTGCTGGGGTTAAAATCTAGAGTCTGAATGTGGAGGTCAAGAGAGAGGCAGAAGCTAGGAATGCATCTCTGTGGTGGAATGCTTTCCTAACGTGTGTGAGACGGGAGCACAGGAAAACGCAAGAACAACAAAAAAGGAGATGAAGAAAAGAAGTCAAGAAATGTGAATTTTTTGGTGTAAAAAGTAAAAGACAGGGCCAGCAAGATGGTTCATCAGTCTGAAGTGCCTGCTTAGGCAAGCTTAGACAACCACAGGGACCGTGGTTCGATCCCCAGCACCACATGCTGCACCAGCTCCACCCCTAGGGCAGGCAGAGGCAGCCATTATATAAATAAATAAGTAAAGAAAGAAAGAAAATTCTTTTTTTAAAAAAAAGTGAAAGACAAAAAGCCGGTGAGATAGCTCAGTGGTCTAAAGCACCAGCTTTGGGAAGCACAGGGACCAGATTTCAGTTCCTAGTCCTTCCCCTGGGGCCCACTGAGTGTCCCAGTCTGGGCATCATGGTGCATACCTGTAATCCCAGTGCTGGGGAGGCTGAAAACAGGAGGACCACTATGAGTCTGAGCTGCATAGTGAGGCTCTGTACCAAAATACATAAATGAAAAAAAAAAAAGAAAGAAAGAAAAATGAAAGACAAAAGCCAGATGTGGCAGTGCATTCCTATACTGCTAACACTTAGGAGGCTGAGGCAAGAGGACCACTGAGAATTTGAGGCCAGCCTGGGTTACATAGTGAGGTCCAAGCCAGCCAAAACTATGTAGTGAGACCCTGTCTCAAAAACAAACAAAAAGCGGGCTATGCGGGTGTGTGCCTGTAACCCCAGCATTTGGAAGGCTGAGGCAAAGAGGACCACTGCAGGTTCAAGACCAGGCTGAACTCCACAGTGAGACCAAAAAAAAGAATGAAAGAAACAAAGACGGTCCTACCAGGTGTAACGGCATATCCCTAAAATCCCAGAACTCTGTAAGACTGAGGCAAGAGTACTACAAGTTTGAGCCCAATTTATTTATTTATTTATTTATTAAATTTTTTTTTGGTCTTTTTGAGACAGGGTCTCGCTATGCAGTTCACGTTGGCCTTGAGCTCACTTTTGTTTCCCAGGCTGGTCTCAAACTCGCACTGATCCTCCTGCCTCAGTCTCTCACATGCCCGGATGACAGGCGTGTGCTACCATGCCCGGCTTCTAAAACTGGGCAATTTAGAAACTTTGTCAGAGCCTATATCAAAACTTAAAAATGGGTTGGGATGTTGTTCATTGCAAAGGACCTGGGTTTAATCTCAGTACAGAACTAAAAGGAGGGTGGTAGATAGAGCAAGAAAGAGAAACAAAGGATTCAGTTGTGTAGGAAGGAGCCAGGCTGGGTGGCACACAGCACTTGCGAGGCTGAGGCAGGAGGATCCCCACAAGTTCAATGTGGGCCTGGGCTACCAAGTGTGAGCCTATCTTTAGGAAGAGGGAGAAGGCCGAGAACGGTGACTGGCACACACCTATAATCCCAACACTTGGAAAAGGAGGATTACTGGGAGTTCAAGGCCAGTCAGAGCTACAAAGTAACTCCAAGGCCAGCCTGAGTTAATGAGGAGACCTTATTTCAATAAATAAGAAAAAGGGGCTGGTGAGATGGCGCAGTGGTCTAAGCGCCTGCTTCAGCAAGCTTAGGGAACCACAGGATCAACAGTTCGATTCCTGGCACTGCATGCTGTGCCAGCCCCACCCCCAGGGCAGGCTGAGCCGGCCATAATATAAAAATAAATAAATAAATAAAAAATAAAATATGACTTAAAAAATTTTAAATAAATAAATAAATAAGAAAAAAAAAAAAGGCAGAGTGGAGGAAAAAATCAGAAACCAGGTCTAGTGATGCCATAGATCTCTTAGGTAAGAAGGACTTGGGGTGGAAGGGACTGCGGGCTAGCGAGTGTGGGAAGAGGCAGGCGGGGGGCGCAGCCCTGGCCGGCGTGGTCATCCCTCTGCAGCGGGCGTGAGCGGCTCTGCATTCCAGCCCCTCCGTCAGCCTCTGTAACGCTGCTTTCTGCGCGTCCGACCTGGCTCACTCTCCCTGTCTGTCTCACTGCTGCAGAGTAGGCCAAGTCCAAGTCCTGCCCAGGGCGGGGCCGCTCATCGCAGTCCCGGCCGGCCAGGGTGCAGCAGCAGAGCGCAGAGGACAGCGGCGCGGGCAGCAGCACAGGACTCAGCAAGGAACAGGGCGCAGACAGGGTGAGTCCGGCCTGCGAGGTGAGTCCAGACAGCCAGGGGAGGCGTGTGCGCATGTGCAGATGGCAAGGTGGGCGGAGAGGCGGTGATGGGAGCCTTAACTCAGAACTGAGCAGATCCCTGCTTCCACTATCCATGGGATTCAAGGGACAGAGGCAGCAAGATGAACCAGATACTGTGAAAGAGACACCCACACACAAAGGGAAGATTAGACGTTAGGACGGCACAGAAGCCGCCAAGCAGAGCCAAGAATGGGCTGATAGCATATATACATGTCTCTCTGAAGAGCTGGGGATGCTGTTCATTGCTAAGGTCCTGGATTTGATGCCCATAAGGGGGTGCGGGGGATGGGAGGGTGAAGGGAAGGGAGAAGACGGTAGAACGAAAACGGGAAATCCCAGGCTGGGTGGCACACAGCACTTGAGAGGCTGAGGCAGGAGGATCCTCACAAGTTCAATGTGGGCCTGGGTTACCACGCGAGAGCTTGTCTTTAAAAAAGGGGAGAATCTGAGTTCAATCCCTGGTACCAAAAATAAATAAATTGTTGAATAAAATAAGGAGAACCATGAGAGACTGAAAAAAAAAGGGGGGTGGGAGGGGAAAATACCAAGCATGGTGGCACACACCTGTAATCCCAACACTGGAGAGGCTGAGTCAGGAAGATCGCTGCGAGTTCAAGGCCTGGTGATGGTGCTTCCTATAACCTCAGCTACTCAGGAGGCTGAGGCAGAAGGATTGCTTGAGCCCAGGAGTTTGAGCAAACCTGAGAAACAGAGGGACCCTGTCTCAAAAAACAAAAGGTTCCTTGGATTTCATAGAACGAGCATAATGGGAAGTGACAAAGGAACAGATCTGAGGAAGAAATAAATGTTGACTGGAACACAAGAAAGAAGAAGACAGGGCTGGAGTCTTAGGGAGAACCCCAACAGCTCAGAGAGGGCAGAGACAGGCCTCCCTGGGGGGCACATGCTGCCCCTGGAATCACGCGCTGCCCTCCACTGTGTCCCTTAGATGCTGCTCTCAAGGCCCAAGGTGCTGCTGCTGCTCGCTGCAGTCCTCGCCCACTCTGGTGAGTCCTCACATCTGTCCTTTTCACCCAAACCCGTCATCTGCTGGATCACATGCATGGGGGGCTGTATTTCAGAAGGGTGCAGGGACCGAGATTTGAGGGGTGAAGAGAAATAGGCTTGGCACTGAACTCCAGAGCTGCTCCTAAAGAGAAGGAAAGCCGGGCATGGTGGCACACACCTGTAGTCCCAGCACTTGGGAGGCTGAGGCAGGAGGATCCTTGGCGAGTTTGAGACCAGCCTGGGATACCAAGTGAGCTCAAGGCTGGCCTGAGCTGCACCGTGAGACCCTGTCTCAAAAAGACTAAATAAATAAATAAATAAATTCCAAAGGAAAGTGACATTTAGCAAACCCGAGGCCAGCAGTGTACCCCTACACACCGGAAACACACTCCCTTCACACGGAGGAAAAGCCTTCCCAGATTTTAGCCTGTAGCTAGATTAGCCTCTGAGAGTCGCCTTGGGCTTTGACCAATTCCTGCTGTATTTTCCCTCTTTCTGCCTCACTCAGTGGAGGATTCTAGGAAAGCTGGGGATGGCTGGAGCTTTCTGTGCTTCAGGCCCCTGGCAGCTGGGAGTGGGGTGATGGGTGTCCTGGCCAGGACCCCAAAGAGTTGGGCACTGGTCTCAGGAGTGTGTACACCAGTCGCCTCATGCACATCGGGAGCAGAGCCCAGCACAGTAACCGCGTTCGAGGGAAGGACACCACGATGATATCGTACAGCTGATCTTCATGTCTTACTCTTCTAAGGGGATCACGGGTTCTGGAGCATGGGTCACTCACCCCCTTTCTTCCTTTGCCACAGGCTGGACACCCCCAGGCGTCAGTGGTCAGCGAGGAGGTGGGTGAAGTCTTGTTTACGGGGGGGGGGGGGGGGGTTCGGGGTTCTTCGCAAGTCAGTGTAGACAAACTATATAAGCTAAAGGACCAGCGTGAGGAGACAGAGCCACATTGGCATGGCAGGAGAAGCGCGCCAGCAGTTTCCACAAGCCCATTATCCCATTATTAAACCCTGCCTTGCAGTACTGGGGATCAAACCCAGGGCCTCCCACAGAGTGGGCAAGGACTCTGTTACTGAGCTACATCCCAGCCCTTTGTAAAAAAAAAATAGCTTGGAGGTGCCAGCTACGGTGGCACACCCCTGCAATGCCAGCCCTTGAAGAGGCAGAAAGAAGACTGCAGGTTTCAGCCCAACTTGAGAAATTTATCAGCTTCACAAGACCATGTCTCACAATTAAAAAAAAAGAAGTGTGGGGATCGTAGTGCAGAGTGCATCTCTTCTTATTGCTATTTTGAGACAAAGTCTAACTAAATCACTGAATTGCCCAAGCTGGTCTGGAACTTGTGATCCTCCTGCCTCGACTTCCAGAGTGCTAGGTTTATAGGCAGAGGCCAATATGTTGAGCTCATTTTTATCTTCTGTAGCTGAACTTGCTGCAAAAAGTACATTACATTGGGCCTAGTGGTGCACACCTGTAATCCCAGTACTTGAAAAACTGAGGCAGGAAGATCACACGTTCAAACCCAGCTTGGGCAATGTAGCAATTCAGTGAGACTGCCTCAAAATAAAAAATAAAAAGGGATGAGGCTCAGCGTGAAGTCCCTGAAGTCTTAAAAACAAAAACAGAAACAAAATAAAATAAAATAAAATAAAATAAAACAAACAAAAAAAACCCAGAAAGGATAAAAATGTAGAAATACAAACTTGTTTTCTGTTTGGTTAAAACACCTTGACTTTGTGAATTTATTTATTTATTTATTTTTAAATTTTATTTATTTGTTTGCTTGTTGTGTTTGTTTGTTTCTTTATTTATTTATTTTGTGGCTGGCTCAGCCTGCCCTGGTGGTGGCGCTGGCGCAGCATGTGGTGCTGGGGATCGAACCACAGTCCCTGCAGTTGCCTGAGCTTTCCTTAGCAGGCGCTTTAGACCACTGAACCATCTCGCCGGCCCTGTGAATTTAGATAAGGTTTTAGCACTAGAAAAACTAAAAGTCTGAATTTATTTCTGTGGGTAGGCTAAGGTTCAGTCCCTTTTTATGAATTTAGAAAGCTTTTCTAGCAGAAATATTTCAGCTGATGAAGAACAGTTTAAGCTCCCTTTTCCCAGGCCATCTAAATCCTCCCTGGTGGGTTGCTCCAGGGAGGGCCGGGTTATCTGGGATCCGCCCTGAGGGGCGGGCCCCTCGCTGAGACCCCGGTAGCTCTGCCGCACTTTGCGGCACTGGTCTCT
Source organism: Capromys pilorides (assembly GCA_004027915.1). Lineage (NCBI taxonomy): Eukaryota > Metazoa > Chordata > Mammalia > Rodentia > Capromyidae > Capromys > Capromys pilorides. Next base: position 7,832 of record PVKN010007715.1, on the reverse strand, counting down.
GGGTTGGACCTGCGAAGCCCGGAGGAGGAGTAGTGAAGGGCTTGGGAGGGATTGGGGCTCAGTCTCCAGAAAGATTCGGTCAGTGACTTCAGATATCCTACAACTGGATTGGAACCAATATGGATTCCTTTTAGCCAAACTTGTTCTGGAAAAAAGCTCAGACCAAGTGCTCAGGAGAAAGAGGCAGAGGGTTTGGGCCTCGTGAGCGGCAGGGTGCTTAGCGTTTGATCAGACCAGAGGCATAACCCGTGTGCCAGACCTTGGATCCCACCATCAGCACCAAAAAGAAAAGGAAAAGAAAAATCTATTCTATCTGAAATTTAGAGAAGAAAGAAAAAGATGAGATGCGCAGACAAGCAGAGGACACTGTGGAATGTTTTAATTGCAGCTCGCCTGCAATTACCCATGACTCTGACATGCTTTTATGGAAATGCCTATTCTTAGAAGATTTAAATCTGACTTTATGGTCCAAAGAGTTAAAGCAAGCTCTGTGAATTTGCTGACCTCTACTGGACAAAATGGATCATGACTATAAACTACACCACATTGAAAGTTAATTGCAAATGAGGTTTTTCTTTTTCTTTTTTTTTTTTTGTCTTTTTGAGACAGGGTCTCACTATGCAGTTCAGGCTGGCCTTGAGCTCACTTTTGTAGCCCAGGCTGGTCTCGAACTCACACTGATCCTCCTGCCTCAGCCTCCCAAGTGCTGGGATTACAGGTGTGCACCACCACGCCTGGTGCAAATGAGTATTTTTTTGGTGTCTTTTTTTTTTTTTTAATTTTAAAAAATTATTCATTCATTCATTCGTTTGGTAAAGGGTCTCACTATGCAGCTCATATTCATAGTGATCTTCCTGTCTCAGTTTCTGCAGCTCTGGAATTACATGAGTGTGCCACCATGCACAGTTTTGGTGATCAGTGCAGGTTGCCCAGGGTTCTGACACCAGCATGGCATGTGATATCAGGGATCAAACCCAGGCCCCTCTGCTTGCCAGGCAGGAGCTTAGACCACTGAACTATTTCCACAGCCCTGTTTTTGTCTTTTTCAGACAGGTTCTTACTATGCAGTTCTGGCTGGCCTTGAGCTCACTTTGTAGCCCAGGCTGGTATTGAACTCACAAAATTCTTCCAGCCTTAGCCTCCCGGGTGCTGAGATTATAGGCATGCACTGCCACCCCTGGCTGCAAATGAATACTTGTTAAATAGTGTTTAAATCAGGGGTGATGGCATTGGCCTATAATCTTGGCACTCTCAAGACTGAGGCAGGAGAATGGCCACAGGTTCAAGACCAGCCTGGGCTACATAGTGAGAGACCTTGTCTCAACAGAACCAAAATGAAAAAATGTTATCTGAGAAGATATATTGAAGGTGTCTCAGGTGTGTGCTCTCTCTCTCTCTCTTTCTCTCTCTTTCTCTCTGCTCTCTCTTTCTCTCTTTTTCTTTCATATACATACACACAATATATACATATATATATAGGTATATACCTATGTGAGGAGATGGATATATTAATTTGACTGCTTGACTGTAGTAATGTCATTTCATGTATGAATTCCAAAACATTGTGCACCTTAAGACATGTACAACAAAAATGTATTTAAAAACATAATGTGGGGGCCAGTGAGATGGTTCAGTGGTCTAAAGTGCCTGCTTAGGAAAGCTTAAGCAACCTCAAGGACCATGGTTCAATCCCTGGCACCACATGCTGCGCCAGCCCCACCCCAGTGCAGGCTGAGCAGGCCACAATATAAATAAATAAATAAATAAATAAATAAATAAATAAATAAATAAAAACATAATGTGGGGCCAAGGAGACAGCTCAGTGGAATAAGTGCTTCCTGGCAAGTACAGGGTCCTGAGTTCAATCCCCAGTATTATAAATAAACAAACAAACATAGTGAAGGACTGGCCAGATAACTCAGCAGACTAAAGCGCCTGCTTACCTGTGCGGGCCCTGCCCCCAGGGTGGCTGAGACAGCGACTGAGACTGAGTCTGGCAGTGCACACATGTCATTTCAGCACCTGGGAGACTGAGAACAGGAGGATCACGACGAGTCCAATCTACATAGCGAGACCCTGTAGACCCTGTTCTAAATACATTAAAAATAAAAATAAAAACATAATGAAGTGTTACACTGGAGGGTGGCTGTGTGGTCAAGAACTGGCCTAGCATACTCAGGGACCCGGGTTAGATGTCCAGCATCACACACGGGCCTGAACACATGTATAAAAGAAATAAAATCTTAAAATAAATGTAAGCATGAGATATTAATGTTGTTTTATTGTTTGTCTTTCTTTCTTTTTTTTTTTGATAGGGTCTCACGTGTAGTTCAGGCTAGTCTTGACCTCACGGCATTCCCCTGCCTCAGCCCCTTTATTGTAGGTGTGCACCCCATTCCTGGTTAATGCTGCCTTGTTATTTAGCTTTTAATGTGACAGCAGTGGGCTGAGGATGTCATTTTGTGGTAGAGAAAGTGCTCAGGAATTATGCACAGTGCCCTAAGTTCCATTCTTAGCACCATATATATATAAACTTCAGTGTATCTGGTACATGCAATTTTTTTTTTTTTTTTTTTTGAGACAGGATCTCATTATGCAGTTCAAGCTGGCCTTAAGCTCACTTTTGTAGTCCAGGCTGGTCTCAAATTCACACCGATCCTTCTGCCTCAGCCTCCCAAGTGCTGGGATTACAGGTGTGCACCACCACTCTGGGTTGCAATTTTAATTTTATGGAATAATTATGGTTATATAAGTGGTCTGGTTATAAAAGCATTATAGTTGTTTTATATAAGTATACAGTTTTTATACAGGTATTACACTGCTTATTAGACATTGTAGTTATTACAGGCAGGCCAGGAAATATAGGTGTGGGATCTCTGCTGGGCTCTGTCCCCAAAAGTTCCATTTTGGGTAGTGCAGGCAGGTGTGCAGCGGCCAGAGAATTCTCAGAAAATGTTTTCTGATTTCTTTTCAGATGACGTGACCGAAGAAACATTCACAGATGATCCTAGTAAGCTACTCTTTTTTTTTTTTTTTTTTTTTGCGGGACCAAGGTTTGAACTCATGACCCTGGACTTGCCAGGCAGGCACTTGTGCCACGGAGCTATCTCCCCGGCCCCCAAGCTACCTCTTTGACTTGCTTATTGCTCTATAGTGGAGACAGGAAGGTTGAAGAAATGCGGTGGGCACGTGTTCCTCCTCCTGAGGCCACCGTTGCTGTGGACACCTCCCTCCTACGGCCTCCCTGCTTCTTCCTGTGCTGCTTCCCAGTCATCTGCATGACCCAATTTCAACCCTTCTTGCTCCTTTCAGATGAGCGTCCCTTGTCTTGCTTCTCTTAGCTACTCTTCAACCTACAGCTTTCATTTTCCATTGTGTGTCTTTACAGATCTGGTGAATGATCCCTCAACAGATGAAACAGGCAAGTTTTATGGAAGTTTCTTAGAAAGAATGGCTCGACCTTCCTAATAGTCACGGTGTTTATTTCGCTCTTCAGTTAATTCTGTGATCTTGGTTCTGCATAAAAGGGCTGCTGTGGGAATGTTGGCCAGTGACAGTGGAACACAAGGAAGGCGAGACTTTCCAGCCCTCTCTCTAAGTGGAACAAAGTGGATCCTAGTTAAAATAAGGCCTGGGTAATAAAAGCTTCCAAAACTTAGCTTAACATCAGCAGGACTGATATTCTTCAAAACATCTCCCCAGGCAGCGTCCGTGAATCCGGCTCCCTGGGCAGTGGAATCCTGCCGCAGCCTGGCCCGGGCCCTGGCCCGGGTGACCCCGCTCTCGCCCATCCCGCCCTGCTTTCCCCTTGGCAATGCTCAGCCCTACTCACACCTGCTGTTTTGTGCCTTTTCAGTTCTGTCTGATATCGAGCCTCCCACAGATGAACTGGGTGAGTTCAGATCTGGGGTCCCCAGGCCACCAGGGCCAGTCGGGGCTTTCCCAGAGCCCGGTAAGGATAGCGCCGCAGCCCCAGGAGCCCAAGTAGAGAGAGCTGCAGTTTAGGTAGCGCATTCTTCCAACAGCTCCATTTAAATGATGGGCATTTTAGAGCTGCAGGCAAATAGGAACTGTGCTAGGCGTTCAGCGTACGCGACACCAAGGCAGGATTCTTCTCTCAGAGTTTCCATGACTTGGTGGGCAAAGGCCAGGCTAAAATGGCCAATCAGGGAGAGACCTGCAGCCTCAGGGACCAACAATGAGTTCAGAGATTTGGAAGCAAAATACAGTTGGCACAGGAGGGGAAGTGCGTTTTTTAAATGGTAAGGGACAAGAGACAGCAGTAGGAAGGAAGGAAGGGAGATGCTAACTACTACTTATGTGCTTATTTTTGTGACACTGGGGATTGGACCCCATGCATGCTCGGCAAGCGCTCTACCACGGAGCTATACTCAGAATGTCTTTTTAACAAATAGCTTTTAAAAGCCTGCTACTTAACAAAAACATAAAGGTGAACAAAATGGGATTTCTTGTACTAGCTTGTCTAAGGGCCGAACCAGACAAACGCACAGGCAGCTTTTCTGGGGTCCACAGTGTGCATGATTAAGGTGAGCGAAGGAAGCCGTGAAGACAGAAGGAGCCCTGGGCAGCACTCGGGCCCACTGGGAAAGGCTTTGCCAGAGAGAGCCCTGACCTAGCTGCTTCCCAGAAGGCTGGAAGAAGACAATCAAACAAATAGGACTAACTTTTAAGTAAAGAAAACTATTTATGCAGCAGAAGCCAGGGGGAAATAAAATGCAATCAGAATCTGGTCCTGGTGGCTCGTGACATTAATCCCAACACTCTGGGAGGCTGAGGCAGGAGGATCACAAGTTCAAGCCCAGCCTGGACAATTTGATGAGATCCTATCTCAAAATTAAAAGCAAGAGCAGCCAGGTGTGGTGGAGCACGCCTATAATCCCAGCACTTGGGAGGCTGAGGCAGGAAGATCAGTACAAGTTCTAGACCAGCCTGGGCTACAGAAGTGAGCTCAAGGTCAGCCTGAGCTGCATAGGGAGACCCTGTCTCAAAAAGACAAAAATAAATAAATAAATAAATAAATAAATAAATAAATAAATGAATGCAAGAGTAAAAAACTGGGGATGCGGCTCATTTCTGCAAGGGAAGTGTCTAATCAGATTGGCATCCTAGGAAGATCACAGGGCATCCCCACCCCCTCTACCTGACCCTCTGGGCAGCGTGCAAAATTGATTTGAGCAAGATCAGTCTGGAAACCAGGAAAGCACCAAGGATAGGGGGGCTTCCCCATGGGAGACAGCAGCTACAGTGAGGAGGGAAGGGCCATGCAGGGAGAGCGGGCTATCGGGGTGCTGTCCACGGGCAGATGGTAGCATTCACTGAGGAGCAGTTCAGACCAGCAGAGGAAGGACTACCAACTCGAGACATCATGAATTTGAAAAATCTTTGGAAAATTTAATAACACTTGCATAGGAGTGCAGTTGGATCAATCACCCTGAAGCTTGCAGGGTGAGGGTGAAAGAGGCTCAAAGATGATTGGCACTGGGACCTGCCTTAGGTCACAGGGCCCATGAAATCACCCAGCCCCTTCCTAGTGTCCCCTTTCTCAGAGCTCCTCTAATGAGGGTTTCCCCAGATAACCCCATAACACACACTCTTTGGCCAGCTCTCCATTCTGGGAACTAAGTTCATATTAAACTTGCTTCTAAGGTCCAGGTCAGCTATGAACATGAGCCTCCCTGTACTCTTAGCAAAGATCGCTGGTGATGCCTCTGGTCCACAAGCCGCCCTCCTCTCTGTAGGAAGGATCTGCACGCTAGTGATGCATTCCTCTTAGTGCTAGGATGAAGCTCCTTGGAGTGTGCAGCTCTTTGTTTTGTGCTCCTACTAAATTTGCTTTAGGCACCCGCCTGCAGTCCTAGCTACTTGAGAGGCTGGGCAGAAGAGCCACTTGAGCCAATGGATGACAGGCCACCCTTGACAATGTATGAAATACTGTCTCTAAAATTTAAAAAAACTTTTTTGTTTTAGTTCTGGGGCTGATTCTAGGGCCTCTGCTCTGAGCTATATCCCTACCCCCATCTCATATTTTCTTTTCTTTTTTGGGAGGGGTCTTTTTTGAGACAGGGTCTCCCTATGCAGTTCAGGCTGGCCTTGAGCTCACTTTTATAGCCTAGGCTGGTCTCGAACTCACATTGACCCTTCTGCCTCAACCTCCCAAGTGCTGGGATTACAGCATGCGCCACCACGCCTGGCTCATATTTTATTTTCATTCAGAGTCTAAGTTACTAAATTGTCCAAGGTAGATTTGAACTTGCAAATCTTCCTGTCTCAGCCTCCCAGAGTGCTGGAACTTCAGGTGTGTACAACCACACTCCATTTTTTTTTTTTTTCATTTATGTATTTGGTACAGTCTCACTATGCACAGCTCAGACTCATAGTGATCCTCCTGTTTTCAACCTCCCCAGTGCTGGGAGTACAGGCATGTGCCACTATGCCCAGACTCAGTCTCGGCTCAGTGCGCCCTGGGGAGAGGTCGGGCGAAGCACGTGGGACAGGGTGTTTGCCAAAGCAGGGGCTTAGTCTGCATCGCCTTTACGCACTCCACTTTCCGTTTTTCTTCTCCTTTTTTTTTTCTTAAGTTTGTTTGTTTGTATTTAGTATAGGGTCTCACTACACAGATTGGACTCACAGTGATGCACCTGTGTTAGCCTCCCAAGAGCTGGGATTACTGGCATGCGCCACCACACCCAGTCTCATATTGCAGTGCACCCCAGGGGCAGGACCAGCATAGCACACTGGGGACTAAACCCCAGCCACTTCGTTCTGTCTAGGCACTTTAGTCTGCTGAGCTATCTGGCCAGCCCTAAAAGTTGTTGTTTTTGGTGCTACCAGGGATTGAACTCAGAACCTTGTCCTCACCAGGCAAGCACTTACTCCACTGAACTATCTTCCCAGCCCCGTTTTAATTCTTATAAACACAAAGACATTCACTATACAATGAATTTTTCAACTCTCAAAGGAACAAAGTAGAAAGGCAAAATAATCTCTCAATTCCATGGATCAAATCAGCCCTGTAGGAGTTTTCAGATTCTATTGGGAGTTATGAACTCATTTGTTCCCTATCTATAACCATCCCAAAGGGGTCCCAAATGAAATAACTTCATAGATACAGAGGGTGACTTCTAGGATGGGTACTAACCAGACAAACTTTTTGCTTTCCAGTTTTGGCCAGTGATAAAAACACCACTGCAGGTATGGTCACACCTCGCATGTCTTTTGCTTGGGCTTTTCTTTCCTCCTGCGGACTCCTCACCTCCTTGTTCTTTAGCTGTCATCACTCACCATCTAGCTCATTTCTTATTCTTTTTCAAAGAGCATCTGTAGCGCAATTCTCTCCCTGCCCTCAATTCTGTTTGTAAGCTAGTTTCAGGTGAGCCCTGACCTAAAAACCACTGAGGACAGTGGAGACCACGGCTAAATGGTCCCCCAGCCTCTCCCTATTCTACCTCTGAGCTGTATTTGGTGATTAATACATTGAGAGGTAAAATCAATTTGACGACGAGGACTCATGGTGCCGTAGGCATCCCGCATACAAGCGTTTCCCCCAGGTGCCGATCATTCTGATCGGCAGCTGGGGTAGAAACAGCTGGGAGGGAGACATAGGGGGCCTGCCAAGAGCGCCCATTCACAGGAACGAGACCACCAGCCTTTTGGTTATTTGTTTACTTATTTTTGGGTGCCAGGAAAGCGTTTTGGTTTAGTATTTCATATTGCAATCTGAATAATCTTAGAAAGACTCTTTCCTAGAAAAGCTCTTAGAGGTTATTTTATGCGCTTCTGCTTGCAGGTAGGGAAGCACCTAAATTTCATCT
>PVKN010007714.1:0-26185 GCA_004027915.1 Capromys pilorides | reverse complement strand
ATTATTTTGCTCAGCAATTCTTTAAGTTGTGAGCTACACTAGTATTGCAATGAAATTCTGATTCTATGGAACCATGTGAATAAAGTAGTCACACAGCCACATGGGTACCCAGGGGCTAAACCTTAATCTTTCACTCCTTAAGGTAGTGTTCTAATTATAGCCCTTTCCTGTTGCTCTAATACTCAACATATGTTCTCCAATACATTGGAAAATCAAGGTTATGGTTAAGTGAGGATTCTTCTGGAAAAGCATTTCACTGTTCCTGTTGATTGCCTGGTAATTCCACAACACAGCACCATGTTAACACACTCTGATTTGCTTTTTCCCTGGGAGCTCTTAAGCAAAGAAATACTGTGTTGCATACTGTAATATTTCCAGATCAAAAAGTTATAAACAAAGAAGAGAGGATAAAGCAAAACACATGTAGGCAGCAACAGTGCCAGGGAGATGACAGTACTATGAGACACAAGTGTAAATCAGATCATTTTTTGTAGTGGGGGTTGTTCTGTGTATTATGAGATGCTTCCCATCAGTACTGGCCTACTAGATGCCAATAGTACTCTCTCCAGTTTTGACAACCAAAGATGTTTCTAGAAACTGTTAAATGTCTCCTGGGCAGGAGTAGGGGGACAAAGGGCAGATCTGTCTGATTAAGAGCCATAGAGCCAGACAGCTACATGGAGTCAAATAAAGAGTTGCTGAGGAAAGTTATTAATTTGCTTTTATATAATGAAAGAAATACTATCCTGAATTTACAGGGGCCCTATTCTGTATCTGATTTTATACAGACATGTTTTATTTCTCATAAGAACTCATCCCAGGATTATTTACTTAAAAACTAAGAGATTGTGAAGTGCAGAGAGATTAATGATCTCACAGTCCTAAAGGCACAGTGTCAGATTTAGAACCTAGAGGTAGTTGATGAGAATCCCACTACTCCACACTGGATCTCTTCTTCTTGTTCTTTTGAGGTTGTCAACAGTGCCCGCGACAGAAAAGAAAGTGGGTAGAGTCAGCTGAAAAGCAAGCAAATATAAGATGACAGCTCTACTGAATTCATGGCACTTACTGTTTGTCTTCAACTTCCCAGGCTCACTGCTGCGGTTACCCGCCTGGTTGATGGCCTTGACCATGAAGATGTACTTGGTACCACTCTGCAGACCATGCACTGTGTAGTGGTTCTGTTTAATATTGGGCACAATCATCCAACTGTCAGCCGAGTTACACAGACCTGCCAAGCCAAACAGACAGGTGCAAGCATGCTCAATATTGAGTAATTTTAGTTTACATGAACTATAAGAGTTGAGAAGCAGAGTGGGGTTTTTTTGCCACTTTTTCTTAGCCAACAAATGAATGCTCAGCGTCCTATCTACAGTTAGAAGACAATCTGCATTGTAGGCTCCTGTTGTGTGCTCGAGATGCACAAGCCATCTTAAAATTGTTATGTCGCAAAATCTGGTCTATGTGAATAGAAGCCGTCAAAGTGGTTCTGTCTGGGATCTTAAGCACTGCATATGCACATGATGTGTTGATAGATGCCAGGGGGATGAAATAAAAGCAACCACTGAGTCCTCTCACTCTACCTTCAACCCCATTTTTACAAGACTGACCAATTTTAGATTTATCAATTCTGAGACTCCCAGCTGGTTAGCACACCTGAATCATGTGCTAGAAGCCAACTTTACTAACATAGACATGGTAGATTGTATTTTTGCTCCTAATTCTTCACTCAATCCTAAATTTCTGCCTAAGGACTGTAGCTACTCCCTCTAGGGAGTTGGGTATATTTCCTTGTCACATGGCTTTGTATTTAGTCACATGTCTTGCCAAGGCATGGCCAACAACATTAGGCCAAAATGATAATCTTTCAGTTGTGAGAGCAAGTGTTACAAGGCCTTGAGGGGGTATGTTGATTCTTTGCATCTCTGCCATTACCATGCAGACAACAGTTCTGAGATAATATTTCTGTCTTAACAGAGGAGACACAAGGAACAGACTCATCACCAGGCCAAGCCAGGAAGTCTCCCAGCAGAAATCAGACAACCCCAACTAACCTCTAACTGGGGGCGAGAGGATAAGAAACTGGTCATCAGGGTAGTTTGTGATCTTGTGTTATTTTGATTCACAATACATTCGTGAGAGAACTCTGAAGCAGCAGCATCTATGCGGGACTCAGGGTCCAGAGTAGACCTTGGGAAGGCACCCACATGGAATTTTGGATCATCTGCATCCCCGGGGTGGCTGGTTCCACAGCAAAGCAGGATGCTACTCTGCCTGCATTCTACAGTATGTGGCTGAAGAGCAGGCCAAGGATTTATGATGCTTGGAAGGACATGTAGCAAAAAGGAAGCCCATTTTGTTTTGCAGCTGGTCGATGCTGGAAACATCTTTCTGGTATCAGGCCCAACTCTCCTTCTCCTCTCTCCACCCATCAATCTCCACTCCATAGAATTTTTTTCCAACCCCCTGGTGACTTGGCTGTCATGAAGTTTCCTTTCTCTGTTGAATTTCCTTCACCATTCCCTGGGAGAGGGCTAGACCCCTTACTTCCTGAGGAGCTCCAAACTAGCCTCCCTTCTCCCTTTTTGGTTGATTTGCAAGTTAAAGGGTTAATTCCTTTGATCTTGATGCAATTTATATCTTACAAGACTTTCAAGAAGCAGTCCCTTAATCCTTTTTTCGGTCTCACCCCTTTGAGAATCTAATAAAACCTTTCTGTAAAAAGAAACTCACAAATGCATGTACACATTGAACCACAAATATTTTCTCAGCAATGCAAGGTAGTCACAGACTTCCTGAGGTCTGTCTTTGAATCACACTAAATATTCCTGCTATTCTCATAGTTCAGAGGAACTTTTGGGGGGTTTTGTCACCTGACAAAATTCACCTCATGTGATTTGCATATTGAATGCACTATATTTTCAGGGCTTTTTTATGAATGCCACTTCTTTCAATTTTCACCTGTGAACACTTTCACCAAAGGACTGCCAGATTTAAAGAAGCAAGCATAAATCAAGGAAATAATGTGAAGTTTGCAGAGTTTACATGACTGAGGGTGGGTGGCTGCGCATGTGTGTGCATACACATGCATGTTTAAAGATTTAGTAAAGCAAGCAGAAGCATCATCTACTCTTCCTTCACCAATTGCCCCCAGTTCTTAGCCTATTTGTTACTATGTCTCATTTATGGAAGATTCCCAAAGCATTCACACAAATAGCATAGTGACATGTGAATCTCCCACTATCCATCCCTGTTGATCCTTTCTGGATTTACCATTTTCTTCAACATATTTGTAATAAACTTTGTACTGCTGGTTAATTTCATAGTCAAATATTAGACTTTGACCCAACCAAAGATGAATCATATTTAACTCTGAGCTCTGGGCCCCAAAAAGCCTGTAGTTCATCTTAGGCATTTAGTACTATATTAAAATAGTAATAAAAAATTAGCTTTTACATTGTGTAGGATAATCCAGTCATATTCGTAGGTCTTTGTCAACAGCAGTTAGGCATGAATGAAAACAATAACAGATTTTAGTAGATTCAAATGAGAAGTCTATCAATTACACTGGTTTTTCACTGTTTCTGTTTAATTGCACATGTTACAATAAAATGATGACTGTGGTCAAAGAAAGCAAATGTAAAAATGTTTCAATAAACTTTAAATCACAGTACAACTCAAAAGCTGGGTTTAATGTGGTGGAGGAATGCTTTCAGCAACATCATAAAGCAGATGTCTGAAATTTCTGCAAACTGTAACTTGGCCCACAATCCAAAAATCTTAACTCAACCAAGATTCATTGTCTCAGAAACCTTTTTTAAACAAACAGAAAAACAAATAAACAAACAAACAGAACCCTGACTATCTTGATTATTCTGAAGAGGTCACTAATTATTTCCTTGTATATTAAAAGAACAAAATATTTATATAGTTCTCAAATTTTATTCGTTAACTTCTCCCTGGAGTGATCTACTTTTAGCAATAATAACAGTACTATTTGAGATTACCTTTCTATTATTATTACGGCCATGATAATGCAGTAATTGGTTAATAATGTCAATAAAATAACACTGACAATGCTCTTCTTGGGGAGGGAGTTAAACGAAGTGGTTTGGAGGGCACATTACTACATTGTTAGTGCTGAGCTTAAGTACTACCTAACTTCTTATCTATGGTATCAAGTGCTGAGTTTGCTCAAGTGAGACTTCATTGCTTTGACATTCCACTGCATTAGGATGGATGACCAGGTTTATGTATCTTGTTATGAAACTCCCCACAGCCATCCATTCTAACTAAAATTTCACTTGGTTCTAAACTCATTTTTAATCATTGTTGAGGCTGTTCCAGTGTTCACCTCTTGCAACTCAGCTTGAAGTATTAAAACAATAGAACTTGAAGGATAATTAGTTCATAATGAAGCCTGATTGAGATTTTTGATTTTGTACAGTTTTTCACTCACAATGGGTCAGAAGTACTTCCCTGCATAATTAATCTCATTATAAGATTTTAATTACATTGGGATTTCTAAGCCTTGTATGGCAGCTATAACTTTGCAGCAAACCATTATGTCCAAAATGTCACACAGTGTGTACAATCTTTGGAGAGGCTACACTCTGGCTTCTAGAATCCTTTGTCTCTTTGAACAGATCACACAAAAGTAACATTCTTTTCATCTTCTCTATAAAAACAGTATGTGTTTAATAATATTCATGGATATTTGTGGAATGACTAAAATAAATACATATAACTACTTTGCCATGATGGCTTGAAGAAATGTTGCTTTTGTTTGCTTCTAACAATAAAAGTAGCCTTCTGAGAAAAGGCTCCAATGTAAGATTGTTAAATAAGATATTAAAAGTAGTTTTGGAAAGAGTGTGGAAAATATTGTAAAATTAAACATATATAAGTATTAATAAACTAAGATAATAATATCTGTAATTAAAACCCTACCAAGAAAAATGAAAAATGAAATGTTACCATTAATTTTTCATGTAGACGTGCGCATTTCATTAGTGGGGGCCTTCACAGGATTAAAAAGCCTCATAGGTATTACCTAACTCTCTTCCCTAAATTCAGTGGAAGGCAGTTGTTTATAGTCTACTATTCTAAGTGAAGGAGCCAGGACCTAGAGACAATAAAGTATCTCCTAGTGGTATAAGGAGCCACAGCATGTGTTATGGTGTATGTCTAGTTGTCCCCCACAAAGCCTCATGCAATCATGGGGCAGGGACTTCTAGAGTTTGAGACTTGAGTCATGATCCACTGGGATTATGTGTTTTAGTACTGGTGGACTATGGGTCTGAGTACTGCTGGGATTACTTGACTCTTGATCCACTGGGATTATGTGTTTTAATACTAATGGGGTTATCGGTCTGAGTATGGCTGGGATTATTGGTGTGGCCTAAGGTGGATAGGCTAAGGCAAAGAGCCTGAATGTAACATAAGGAGAGACAGAGAGACAGACAGTGGCTGTTACTATCTGCACCCTGGTTGGTCTGTTGCTTCTGTTGCGATTGTTGCTGTTCCACCGCCACCATGAACTGGATGCTCTCTGCCCTATTCCATTCAGCCTTGGGTCAGCTGAATATGGACTGAACCCTCCAGCAACTGTGAGCTAAATAAACCTTTCCTTCCTCCATTTTGAGTGTCGGGTATTTGTCCCAGCAACGAATAAAAGTAACTAAGACAGCATGTTTTGAACATGGTATATCTGCCCTCTTTCAGTAGCATTTTATTATTCCATTGATATTCAACACAGTGTCAGCAAAGGCTACTTCTCCACATGATAAGGTAGAAGAACAAGCCACATTTCAGGAAAGCCTCTGACATGGAATTTTTATGAAAAGCTATCATCTAAATAATTGGCAAATTAAACATCTGATCCTTATTGTATAACACAAATATCCTTTTAAGATGCACTGATGGTTAGTTCGTGCAGTGTATGTTTTTGTAGGGATTTTAGCTGCAAATGTTTGCATGCTGTCACTGTGGTAAGCATAAAGCTAAGGCCTTTACTTTCTATCTTAACCATGTAAGGTAAAAGCCATTGGGGGGGCACTATGTATAGATGAGCAGACTGGGAGGAGATTAATTGGCTAACGAACGCAGAGCTGATGAGGTGCAAAGGCAAGACTCAAATTTAGGTTTCTCTCAGTAGGTGTAAGTGTGAATGATGTGAAAATATTTGCATTTCAGTTAAGTTTTCACGTAACTGTGCTGTTTCCTTGTTGTAAGCTGATTCTGTAAACATCAGGTCTTCACTATCCTGGCTTATTGGGCATAAAGTGGCAAACAATCCTATGAGATTGTCCTGGTTGGCTAAGCAAAAGGTTTAATAGCAGCCACTTTTGGAAAATGGGCCCTTTTGCCACCTATACATTAAATAGGCAGGTCTATAGTCTTCATTGTTTTGTTTTATTTTCTTATGGTTACTGATTTGCAGAAGCAAAATACCTTAACTGGAATTACCCAATGTAAAGTTCTGAATTCAGTATTCTCAGTAGTTTTATTCTCATTGAAGTGTTTTAAGCATGGCCTTTTGGAGTCATCCATTCTATCCAGACCATGGCTGGATATTCTTTTCCACATTAGTAGCACAAAAGTCAAGTCAGGCCTAGTTCAGGAGCTTTAAACCCCCTACCTTTCAAGAGATAAATATTTTACTTTCATTTGGGGGATGAAGTAATGATTCCAGGTAAGCCTCTACAGTGGATTGCCTTCTGGCCCCAGTTCCTTACTGACCATTGTATTGGTGCTGTCTGCTACATAACTTTGGAGGCCCTCTCATTTTCACTCTGAACTCACTTAGAAGACAAGGACTTGAAACACACATGTACAATGGGTTCTGCCCTTATGCCGCACCTCTGCAAGCATTAGTAGAAGAGAAAGAAATGAGAAACACAGGCAGCAGTCAAGCTGCCTGTACCAGGTAGCAGCATGCCATGAGACAAAGCCTAGACCAGTAGAGCCTTCCAGTTGACCACCAGCTGACTCCAGGGCCAGGAGCAGTAAGTGCTTGCTATTGTGCTTACTGTTATACTCTACTTAAGTCCTGTAGCTGTTGGCTATTCCTTAAAAACCAAGTGATAAAAGCACTGTCTGTCTAGGCTGAGGAAATAGGCTTTTCCAATGTCCACGATAATCTGAATCAAAAAAATTCAGGAGAAGCAAATGCTTTTCCCTAGCTATAAAAAAATGTCTGATACCTACAACTTAAAAGCAGAGAGGTTGATTACTATGGTCTCAAAGGAGCCAGTCTGTGGTTTGACACCTCTAAAGCAAAAACATAAGGGCACAAGGGTGCTGTGGAGTGGAGCTGTTGACTTTATGGTAGCTAGGAAGCAGAGAAGAGCAACAGCAGAGACAGGAATGCGTCAATGCCTACATGTAGACCTCAAGGACTTGCACCCATGATTCTCTCAGACATACCGAAGAGTATGCTTTACTGATCCTCTAGGCAGCCCCAAATCCAACAAAAATGACAATTAAGTTTAGCCATCACAGTGACAATCTGTGGGCTCCAGGATTTGTGCTCCCTTACATTCATAGCTTTGTGTGATCTTTCTTCTTCAGCATAGGCAGCAGCTGCGATCTGTTTGAAACCAACCAGCATATGGTGAAGAAACAAAGTCTATCACCTTTATAAGTCCTGTGATTATGTCACATTATATGGCAAAGGTGAAGGAAGTTTGCAGATAACATACAGGTCATTTGTTAATGACTTTGAGTTAATCAAGAGGGAGAATATTCTGAGTCAGTCTGACCCAATCAAGTATGTCATTGAATAGTGAATTTAAGCTGAGAGCTTTGAAGTAGCAGACTCTCTCCCTTGCTGGCTTTAGAGAAGCAAGTGGCAATAAATTCTACAACCATACTAAAATAAATGCTGGCAGCAAACTAAGGAAGCTGGAAAGTTGTTTTTCCTCAACTGAGTTGTGACATGAAAACATGGCTCAGACAACACCTTGATTTCAGCTTTGTGAAACCCTAGGAAAAGGATCTACCTCAACTATTACAGAGCTCTGACCCAAGGGAACTGAAATAATGAATGGTAGTATTTTATACTGGTAACTTTTGGGAAAATAATATTATAGCAATAGAAAATAGGTATAATTTTTCCTCACATCTAAATAAAAATCATTTGAAAGAAATGTAATATTCCTGGCATGGACAAAGAACCACCCATTTGGCATAAAATTACTCTAAATGTTTTCTTCTTTGAGGTTACACTATGCACACTCATCAGTAGTCTGTTTAATTTCATCATCTTGTAAATTTCATCCTTTTTACATTTGATATAACCTCTGATTTAGTTTATCCAATATACTAACTATATTTGCCATGCAAGATTGAGAAAGTAGTTCTTTAAATGAAAACAAAAAGGCATGAATTATTTTTCCTTCTTTTTGTTGTGTTATATCATATACTAGTATGCAACTCAGTGTGCTATGATCTCTGTACTAGTTAAGTTAGGTCTCAAGTTTATTATGTAGTCATGTAAATCTTTAATGTATATTTTGCTTTAAATCAGTTTCCTCACATTCATTTTATGGTATATATGTCCAAGATCAGTGAAACATAAACTCATACAGGTGAGAAAATTTCATTCACAAGTCATACATCACTTCGGTAGAGCAATGTGACAATGTCAATCCAAATTACAGTGCAAAAATTTTTCCTAGCAAGTGTACCACAAAAGATTATACTACAGATGTAATTCCCTGTCTGTGGAAGGCCAAAACTCAAGGGTATTCAGCGAGGTAATGAATAAGGGCTAAAGATTGGAAACAAGTGAAATATTCATCCACAGAACTTTTTTTTTTTCTTTATGGAACCAGGGATCAAACTCAAGACCTTGCACTTGCGAGGCAGGCACTTGTGCCCCTGAGCTCTCTCTCTGACCCCTCATCCACAGAACTTGAGATAAATAAATTAGGGAATAATTTTACAATAGGATACTAATGCAGTTTCAACAGAAAGTGAAACATTCTTTATTTGTGCTGAGATAGAATGATCTCTCAGATATAATATTGCATAAAAAAAGAAAAAGTGAAGAATAGTGTGTAGCTTGGCATGAACGTGAAAGGTTTTAAAGAATTTGTATTTCTCCAAGATTTTTTGCAGGCACGGGGAATTGCAGATGGGGAATCCAGGAAGGAAAGTGAAATGATGTCGAAGCATTGCCACAGAACTTGTCTCAAAGAGCACTTCAAATGTGGGAGCAGGGGCTGAGGAGATAGCTCCACGGCACAAGTGCCTGCCTGGCAAGTGCAAGGTCGTGAATTCGAACCCCAGTCCCGCAAAAAAAAAAAAAAAAAATGTGGGAGCAGAGCCATGATGCTCCTAGGGGCAATGGCAGCAGCACAGAAGTCTGTTTGGAAGGGAAACCTCCTTCACATCTTTGCTCTGAGTGCTATGTAAGAGTCCTAACTATTTTCATCTCAGTGAATTACTGTGAATGTTTCAGTTGTTGTCTCTGCTGCTAGTCGTGCTCTTTTCCACTCTATTCGCCACTGTGCTTCTGAGTCACCTTTTAATTGCACCCATTACTTCCCTGCACAGTTACTAAGCTCACTGGATAAAATTGTGTATCCTGGTGATCCCTTGTGACCTGTACATTGCCTCCATATTAAAATTAAATGACTATTGAGTGAGGACACATGCTTTTTGGAGCCAAACTGATATGGGTTGTAGTTCTGGCTCTATTTATCTCTCTTGGCTTTTCTGTGTCTCCCCTTCCTCTCTGAATTCCTCACTTAGAGGGAATCTGTAAGATTTCCCAGCATGCCCTCCCACTTCCTGTCTTTACAGCCTGGCTTCTGAAAACCTAGACTTTTGTGTTTCCTCACTAGTAGGTACCTCGCTGCTAGGTACCTGGCTGGTGGACAGCTGGTAAAAAGTCACATTTTTGTCAGATGATTCTGGCATGATTTTCCTCAAGACTTTCTTGTTCCACTTATCACTTTCATCCTTTTTCTACTTGCTGTCTGCTTGGCAGTGGGCCAAAGCCTTTTTTTTTTTTTTCAGGACCGGGGATTGAACTCAGGCTCTTGCACTTTCCAGGCAAGCGCTTATTCTACTGAGCTATCTCCCAGGCCCAACCCAAAGCTATTCTTGACATGACATTTCATAACTTTCTGCCTTCCACTCAAAAATTGCATATGTTTGGAAACTGGTAAGATTTTAATTAAAACTCCTAAGGTAGATCAATTAGGGAGATGAAGGTGAAATGGTCAGAGAAAGAAAGCTGAGAAAAGTGGATATATGGGAGGTCGGTGGAGTCACTACTTTGTATCAGTCTTGTCATGTTTGCCACTTAGAAATTGGTGTCCTTCCGCATCATTCTTTGAAATAATCATAAATCAAGTTTCTATTTTAAGCATCATGTGTACAGGACTACGTGTACCACCAAAGAACAGTGTCAGAGGGAGAAAAGGTATATAAAAAAGCATACTAAGTGGATATGAATTTATTCAAAACATTCTTTTGTGGAAAAGTGACTGCTGTTCTGTCTATTCTAGTCTAGCTTACATTGACTTATTCTATCTCCTTCCAGTAAAGAAGTTTGAGGTTTGCTCTCCTACATAGCCAACTGCTCTGGTCCTGTGCTCTTGCTCAGCTCTGCTAGAGTAGCCGTGGGATGGGGAGGAGTGCTTCCTCTGTTATCTCTCACTGAGATCGCCAAATCAGCCTTGATGACAAATATCAAACGCTCCTCAGTGAGATATGGGCTCTCATGTGGGGCTAGAAATTCTTCCCATATAGGGTCAGCTACTAACATTTGAAGTGATGGTCCCAGGTTACTTTTGAGTGAGACCAGGCATCTAGCATGCTTTGGTTATTCATTTTACTGAATCTTTTCTTTTTCTCTGAATATTGCAAAGTAACACTCAGAGAAGTGTATACAAATGTAGAAAGCAATGACTAAAGCATGTCCCTGCCACACAGAAATCGATATTACTATACAAATGCCCACAGATTTTTCCCCAGGGATGCCATTTTCTATCTCTTTCAAAAGATAACCATCACTCTGATTAATATTTATAGTTTTTCAGCTTGGACCACATTTTCAAGCAAAAGAGTTTATTTTAATCTTTAAATTTTGAACTGATAAATCAATGCACACTGCACATATTCTTTCGTTTCCTGCTTTTCCTTTTAACAATTTATTTGTGAAATTCATCCAGGTGGTTGACAAGAGGTTACTCATTTTCATCAATACTTAGCCAACCATTTTTAGTAGCACAGTACAAGTGTTCTCAATTTCTTGGTCAGGAAAAGCAAAGCCATTAAATATTATGCACACTTTCCTTCCTTGTCCTCCTTTGATGCTTAAATTGAAATGTAATCTATCTTAAAACAGCTACAGAACTAAGAAGAGAGGTAAGTCAGCCACAAGATACTCACTAATAACATTGGCTTGTCCAGTGAATATGGTGTACTGGAGCTCGTAGGAGACCACACTGAATTCATCATCCGAAGTCCAGTGAACGGTGATGGTGTCGTATGAAGCTGTACAGAGCTCTTCTCTTATTGTGGGTGGGTTGGGAGCTGTGGGGGCAAAGAATGCTCATCAGTGGAAGAACACCACTGCCACGCACTGTTTCCAAGAAGGCATTTGACTGCTGAAGTAAGGCTTTCCAAATAGGTTCACCAGGAATACTGTCCTAGAGGTGGCAATCCATTGGTTTTATTTCTAACAAAAAGTATAGCAAGACTCAGCCTGTAAAAAATTATCTCTGTTCTTTTATGTGAATGTGTTTAAGCGATTAAGTAAACAATACTCTCTTGTGCAGGAAGCAAAACATGGAGTGGATAAAAATGATCAAAGTATGTTATGTGTATGTACAGAACTGCCAAGGGCAACCCAGGAATCTGTATAACTAATATGTACTAATAAAAAAGGTGTGGTGAAAGGAAACAAGATGAACTTTAATTGTTCCATTCACTTCAGAGTGTTGGCAAACCTTTCGGCAAAGGGATGGATGGTAAATATTTTAGCCAAGTATTTTTACTGGCACAGCACAAGCAGTATCACTTTGCAGATCAGATAGCTGCTGTTGCAACTACTCAATCCTGCCATTGTGGCACTACAGTACCTATAGACAGTTTGCACACACATGGGTTCCTCTATCTTTACTCTGTGGAGAGCTGAATTTAGCATATGAGTAATTGTTTCCACCTTCACTCTATATGGTACCTGATCTTTTTATGTGTAGGTACCCAATCAGGAAAATGTTGTCTAACAGAAAGTCAGATAAGCATTTGAAAATTTTCTTTCATTAGATGTTTCGATACTTATTAAAAATGCATTAGTGCACCACCATTTTCTTCTCATTTCTCAATTTATAGATGATATTTTAAATGAAGACTATGACTAAGAATCAATAATATCTAAAGAATATACTTTTCTTGCCCAAGGAAAATATAATTTCTTGGCATTTGATTAACTTTATAACTTTCATTGCCTTGATGCATTCTGGAGAAGATAATCCTAAATCACACCGAAGTGATAACCTTTAAATGACCTCCACTGGATGGATTTCAGTGATTGGTCTGATGAGGAGAGCACGTGAGCAAGAAAGCAGCCTAGGTAATGAGTGTCTTGCGCTGGCAATAATACTTTAGAGCAGGAGTTGGCAAACTATGGCTGTGGGTCAAATCTGGCCTGCTGCCTTTTTTTTTTTTTTTTGAATAAAGCTTTATTGGAATACAGCCAGCCTCATTTAGTCACGTATTGTCTGTGGCTGCTTTAATATAACAGCAGAGTTGAGTAGTTGCCACCATATGGCCAGCAAAGTCTAACACATCTAACATCTGGCCCTTTACTGTCAAAGTTTGCCGACCTCTGGTCTAGAGAATTGATCCAGAGCTTTGCTTTCCATTCTTCTGTACACCAGAACCTAACTTCAAAGGGAGAAACATGTATGCGTTTCACGGATGCGGAGCAACTTTACTTATAATACTACAGCATTCTTTCTTGCTCTAAATTCTGATTGGAATTAATGAATACTAAAGAAACTCAAAGAGGGGGGCAAGTTTGTGGACATGGTAAATTTAAAAGTGTTGTACTAATCTTCACTTTGCTGTCTGAAAATATATCTAAGGTACCATGAGAACCAAGTCTGGTGTTTTAAGAGAGTGAGCTCAGCTTTGGCTACTGGCTGTTAAATTCCACAAATGCTGATTGAGTACCCACAGTGGGGAGGAGTATGAACTAAGCAGTGCATTGAAATAGAAGGGTCTTATCCAACGCTTAGTGTGTTCTTTCTGAACTATGTATTTGCACATCTGTCTGCAGAAGTACACACGTGCAAAATTTAGTATCATACAAAGTGACTTGTATGTGTATGAATTGACAACACCAATCAGGAGACACATTCCCCGCAGGCCCAGTAGCATTGCAAAATGTGCCTATTATTGTCTGTGTGGTTCCTGTTGGTGTGGGATCACCCCTTCACAGATCAGTCAAAAAATACTTCTTTCGTATCTTCAATAGGGCATTGAATTATTTCTCCATTAACCATTGTAGAAAGATTTTATTCTTTCTGCATTGTAATTATATGATTAAGACTAAAGAAAATGTTAGCCTAAAGTAGGCAAGTAGCTATGAGACCCATGGCAGGAACTGTAATCAGGAAGAAAATGTCACCTCTATGGGTTATTAACTTGACATACCACTTAGAATCATGTCATAAGGAAAAAAATCTTGTTTTCACAGCCCGGCAGGCTAACCCTGTTTTGATTGTAAACCCAGTGGGTTTGTCTTGAAAAGTCAATACCTAATTTACTGTAAATGAGAACAGCAGCATGCTGCCAATTTCAATACTCTTGCTATCGGAACCAGAACTGTTATTTTCTTGCCTTCATCACAAGCACCACACAAGGAATGGTGGGCTAATACTCCACAAACACTCCATTTCCTGCTTATAAATGTCTGATAAACTATTTGGACTTGGCAGTGTCGACCATGCATCATTTGTTATGGTCAGGATTGATGTTATGTCTAGAAATACACTGAATTTTTATCTGGGGTTGCCAGCTCAGGAGGCATAATACAAGGTACTGCATATGGCCTTTAGTTTGGGATAAAAAGGCGACAGGCGTGATATTTTGGATAGTCATATAGTTAGTGTATACTAGTTTTATAATTTCCCTACGAATTAATTAATACTCTTACATTTCTATAGAAATTAAAATGTTCATATATTGTTGGCATACCATTAGTAATTATAGGAAGATGAGAAGATATATTCTTGCCAACAAGACATCAATTTTGGTCAACCTACCCATGTGATCAGGCAAATATTTAATTTTTTAGTCTTCTCTCATCTTGGGAACGGCTCATGATCTGACTCCAACCCAGGTGACACAAGTAGAAATTTTCTAGGTGGGGTTTCTGAGAAAGATTTTGCATTTCTGATGAACAGATTCACTATTTGTCTCTGGCCGTTTTTGCCTAGAAGTTGAGCACAATGCCAGGAGGTAGTCATGCTATGACCATGTAGCAAAATGACAAAACAACAAAGACAGCCCAGCAGATAAAGAGACAAAACCAGGTGTCTGAGGCCATCTTCAAGCCATTGTCCAGCTCTAGGAGAGCATGGCTCTGTTGTTTCTGTGATACAAATCTCCTCAGTGAGTCACTGTCAATTGGAGTTTCTGTTGCTTGCAACCAAACTCATTCCCAAATGATGTATGAAAAATGGAGACATTTTAAACAGAATGCCATGATGAAAAAACAGCTGTGAGAGTCTAGACATGCACTGTTTAACACATAGTTATTATCTACATATGGCTATTTAAATTTTCATTAAATTTAATTAACATTAAATAAAAGTACAAATTTACTAGCCACATTTCAACTTTCAACTACTCCATGTGCCTGGTGGATAATATATTGAGTAGTTAGTATAGATACAGAACACTTTTTATCACTGAAGGTTATATTAGATGGTTAAACTAACTCTCAGAGCCAGGCATGGTGTTGTGTACGTGTAATCTCAGCACTTGACAGGCTGAGGCTGGAGGATCAGCATGAGTTGGAGGCCAGCCTAGGTTATACAGTGAGTTCACGGGAAGCCTGAAGTACATAGTGAGATTTTCTTCACAAAGTAAAACAAAACAAAATATAAACAAATGTCAGAATGAAATGCACAAAAAAGGAAGACACTATATTCGTAAATATTTGAGATCAAGTTTGGGACCTTACTGTAAATGATTTTTGAGTGAATTAGTTTCCCATTTAATATGAGCTGTATGTTTGAAAGAGAAAATGATGTATGATAAGTTTATGGAATAGGGCCGGTGAGATGGTTCAGTGGTGTGAAGTGCCTGCTTAGGAAAGCTTAGGCAACTGCATTTTTTGTTCAAGGATATTAAGGGGCTACAGAGGAAAGGGATTAAAGATATATATTCTACCTAAGTGGAGTCACCTAGAGAGAAAACAGTCTTTCAGACTTTCACAGAGAGCAAACTGGTCAAGCAACGGCCGTGATTCATCCAGATGGCTGACACTGACAACAGTTCTACAAAGCACTGTACATGGTTTCAAAGTAAACCCTGAGCGGATTTGACTGACCTTGGGAGATACAAAAGTTACATGTTTTGTTATACAGATCTTGTTTAACTTGCCCTTAACCACCCAGCAGAAAAGTTTAATCACGAGACATAAAACGTAAAGGTAGATTAGTATGCTGAACTGTAAAAGGCTTAAATCAACAGCATCTATCATTGCCAGTTTTGCCAATAACTCACTGCGGTTATGAATATTAGATTATGTATACAACTACTTTCTCTTAGCTCAGTGAGAAGAAATTTTTTTGTACAAATAATGATTAGAAAAGTTATCATGTCTACACCCTGTGCTCTGTATAACTACTTGGAGGACAACAATATGCATTGTATCAAGTACTGGAAATGTACTACTAATGTGTTTTGAAACTGTCACATTGTTATTTCTTATTAAATGCAATTTTTAAAAAAGGAAAGCT
This sequence comes from Capromys pilorides, assembly GCA_004027915.1. Taxonomy (NCBI): domain Eukaryota; kingdom Metazoa; phylum Chordata; class Mammalia; order Rodentia; family Capromyidae; genus Capromys; species Capromys pilorides. Next base: position 10,193 of record PVKN010007714.1, on the reverse strand, counting down.
TAGGCAACCATAGGGACTGCAGTTCGATCCCCGGCACCACATGCTGTGCCAGCCCCAACCCCAGGGCAGGCTGAGCTGGCCATAATACAAAAAAAAAAAAAAAAAGAAAGAAAGAAAGAAAAGAAAAAAATAAATTTATGGAATGGCTTGCTTGCATTCCTTGCCAATGAAGGAAGGCCAAAGTCAGCACCTGTGTCTTCACAAGGGAAAAGCCCTGTTCTTCGGGTGTACTGCCCTTTGAAGGTACAACTCCTTAGTTTCTATCTACAGGCTGTAAAAACAAATGTCCCACAATGTTCCCATCTCCTGTTCCACCTTTCCTGACCCCTCGCCCATAAACATACACACACAGGACAGGAGTTGAGAGGCTGACCCTGAGCTCAGACCTCGGCTAGACACATTCCTTCAGGGAGGCTGTGTGTTCTCAGCACAGTGCACCGCTGGCTTCCCTGGATGCACTTGGCTTTCCTGAGCCACCATCCCAGTGGCTTTGACAACACAAATAAGGTTGTCTCCATGATCCCTATTCTTTCCACCAGCCAGCACTGTTACTTTCTTCTTTAGAGGCTGTGACAGCAAAGAAAAATCAGATGCATTTCTAGGGATGTGGGTAGACTTTTTCCCCTTTCATTAGTATTTTCTAGTGTTAACCAAAACAAGGGAGGACAAGCATAGGGCTGAAATACAGCACAAGGAATAACAGTGTGATTGTGGGGACATTTGCCCACATGAAATTCTGTCTTTTGGGTCTGGATAAGACCTGCACCAAAGCCCGATTTGCCCACTCCCTCCCTTGCTGGCTGACCCTCGGCAAGATGGCTGGCCTCCTCCATGTCCCACATCAGGATTCAGCATTTTGAAGATTAAAATAAGATCAGAAATAGAAAAAAAAAAAACTGGAACAAGGTGGATACCCACTTCATTAGCCGCCAGTTTTTTCCTGTTATTGTATTGTAAGAGTCAGATGTCTTACAAATTTCAAATGAAAAATACCCACCAAACCTTCTGTATCTCTTCAGTGTCCTGCAGAGCTGTTGTATTTAGTACCCCACATTGAGAGGAATGAAAATGGTAATAAGTATGCTTTTAATGATTGTGATTCTCCTTTTTTTCTCTTACCCCAAGTTTAATCCTGGATAAAGTCAGAGTGCACTGAAGTTGCTTATGGGAGACAGCATTCCTAAACCAAAAACATGGGCCTCTGTTTTCAAAACATGAGTGATCTGGTGGCAAATTGTTTGTATTACAAACACACACAGTGCTAAGGAGAATATAAAGACAATACCTGTAAGATAATCCAGACATTCTAGCAGCTTCTTCTCTCGAGAAAAATCTAAGGCAAAGGTGTCAAATGTGTCATTGAGGTTGATTTCAGGAATTAAGACCTGAGAGGATGCAGTTGCCATGGAGACTCTGTAATTGAAACAAAATAACTTTTTAGAGATGTCAAGATGGATTTCTCCATCAGTGTGTGGAAATGAAAAATAAAAACATAAAATGAAAAGGAATATCATTTTTAAAAGAGTGTTGTTGTTTTCACACATAGCCTTAGGAAGAATCTCTGGATGGCAGAACCCAGGAATACAAAGCGAGTGAATGAAAACTTACAGAAGAAGCAGGGGGACTCGGAAAAGCAACAGAATGGCTTCCCTTTGCCACTTTATTAACGGAAAAAGTATTCCCTGTGGAGGCAAAACAATATTCATATTTCATGCTGTTGTGTATTTAACAGCCTGGCCTCATCACATCGAACCCCAGCAAGAAGCACATAGCTTCAGGCATTTCTTCACACATCTGTCTGGAAAACTGTTTGTTCCTGCAGATTCGCCCCTGCTCCACTTCAAAGGAGAGTCTCCAAAATTTCCAACTGCATAAAAGGCAAAGTGAAGATTAAAAAAGAATGTTTCCAGATATCGGATTAGTTTAATCAATTACTAGGCTCCCTCTAAAATAAACATTAAGAAAAGAGTTTTTGTCTGGCTCCTTTTCATTCTCCTTGTACTCATTTTTTTCACCATATTCCCAGCAGATGCCATAGAAAATATTCATGAGCAGTCTTGCAGATTTCCCCAGGGACTGCACGGTGTCCTCTGTAGCTCAGGCTTTCTGGGGAGAGGAGGCAAGGCATTGGAAAGGACCACTTTTCTTCCAGGTACTCTAAAGTTCACTTGCAAAGTTATTAGCAGCAGAACAGACGGACAGATTCAAAGATGCAAATGATTCTCTTAAAACCAAGAAAATCGTGGTCTGAAGTATACTACTTCTGAGCATATCAGACCACGCATACTCTTGCCGAGTTGGGTACTTTGCTCTCAAGTTCCATCAGCTTGAGGGCACTGGGAAGTTTTGTGCAAAGAAACAACTTTGAAATGATTTAGCTCTAAATGTAGCTACTTAAATTTTGAATAAACACCATTGATGGTCATTTGTACAAGACAACAAGGAAGACTTCAGGTCAATACACTTCCATTTAATATAGAGTATTTTTCAGTCCATTTACTCAAAGGGTTACATTCACGTTGAAATCAAGTAGTGGGTCTTAGAGTTTTTGATTTTTATACAGATATATTTTGACTATAAAATTATACTCGTGGTATATCTACAGAGCAGAATATTATTCAGCCATGAAAAGGAATGAATTCTGAAGTATGCTACACTATGATGAATCTGTCAACAATATGCTAAAACTAACTGAGCACAAAAGACCATATATTGCGTGGTCTTCCAGTACCACATGGCCACAATAAGCAGTATTGCACACCTTAAAATGCTTATTTTATTTTATGTGAATTTCCCCTCTATAAGAAATTACCTTTGAAAGGCAGGGAGATAGCTCAGCGGCATAAGCATCTGCCTGCCAATTGCAAGGTCTTGAGTTCGATTCTCAGTGCCAATCCCCGCCCCCCGCAAAAAAATAAGAAATTACCTTTAAAATGTCCAAAATCCTCATACATACAAAATATAAATTTGCATTCCTGGAAAGTTTTCCATGTCATATAAGGAGAGAAGAAGATAGATTATACATAATGACCTAATTAGAATAGTATTGGAATCCATTGATTCTAAAGAGACATGAACTCTAAAAAGAAGAGTTTCACTACATAAATGGGGATAAAGAATCTGACTTCACTTCTGGACTGATTCACCACGATTTTGTTCTCTGATTTTATTGATGAATCACTCCACAGGAATTGGATTAATTGTTGATGCTAACAGCTTCTAATTTAGAATAATGGATATGAGTGTGTTTTCTAGTTCAAGCTGAACTTTCAAAAGATACATTTATAAGGCCAGCAATACAGCCTAGTGGCTTAAGCACCTGCCTGGAAACTGTAAGCTCCAGAGTTCAATCCGCGATACTGAAAAAAAAAAAATCCTGCCAAAAATCATTTATGAGGCCCTTAAAATATGCCCCATACTAAGAGCCCCAAATATTTGCACCAGTACAGAAAAGGTCAAGGAAATGCTATAGTGCCGCTTGCACTCCTCAGAACGCATTTCAAAGTGACAACCCTGATTACTTCTGTTTCATTCCGCCCGACAGAGAGGACTACACTAGGCTGTGTGGAGACAGGCACCCAATTCAGGGTCGCATTGTTCTTCTGCTCACATGCAGCGCAGACTGCGTGCTCAACAGGTCAGACCGCTCTGTCCACAGATAACCTGGCTCTAGTGTTTGTACTACCCAATGGCAGCAGGCGCTGCTTTGTTCAGGCTCATCCAAACTAGATCTTGCTCCTCCAATTTTCTCATAATTCTATGGACAATGAGGAATACCATAAAATGTGTTTGCATTGAGGGGCATGTCAAAAGTACCTGCCTTCCCCATCATAGGAATGCTGTATGGGGGCCAAGAGGATGGAGGTGCCCAGCCCGGGAGGCAAAGACTGACAGCAAGAAGCTTAGAGATTACCACAGCTTTTAACACCTACACAGTTTTTTCTTGATGGAAGGAAAGATACTTATCTTTGGCTATAATTTCACCTCCTTGATTGGAGTGACAGGGATGGGGAAATCTGCCAAATTCAACATTTTAGGCCATATTTTTATTTCCCAATCCCTTCTTGCCTATCTTCCGGTGTTTTAGATGAATTTCCAACACCCACCAGGGCTATTAGCGCTATACCACTGTCCCAGTTCTTTGCTTTACAGCAGTTGTGTGTCTCTGTGTGTGCACATTGGTGTGAATTTGTGCATGGCATACATGTGCAGATGTGTATGTGTGTCTTGACATATTAGAGCACATAGAGCCTGGATCCCATCCTGATGCTTAAGAGAAAGGGGTGCACATTGCTCCTTGTTGATATTTCTGCTTTGAGCTCTAATCTAACCTGCAGGACACATGGCTATTAGTGACTATGTAAAGCAAGTTTTCCAGAAAGTGAAAGAACTACGTGGCTCAGAAGGTTTCTGCCAGACAAAGTACATCACCATGGTAAACCACAGTGAGTGCCCCTGTGACAAAATGTCTTGGACTTTGGTCAGTCTGGGCTTTTCCATACATGTTTCTTCCTGGAACGTGTTGATAATATAATACTTATTAACACTCTACAGACTGCACTTCATAATCCACACATGAGATGTTTTCTGATTCTAAGAAGTAAGTAACATCTTTCCAGAGCTTACAACTGGTGTTCTTCGCTTCAGCTTCTGGAGAAGACTAACAAATCTTTGAACTGCCTGTGGTGGTGAGAACTGCCTTTGAACCTTAGAGTTGCAGATCCTCCAAGAAGCTCTGAAAAATGGATTTTGTTCAGAGGAACTTTTCATAATTTGCTGCTCAAGGCAATTCCACTTTTAAATTCATTATAAGCAGTAGAGTAACTTTTTAAAGCCAGATTTGGTGGATAGTTTTGCCCACTTAACAAAATTTTAGAAAGATACACAGATAATTACACCAAGCACCTATGTATTAGTGTGCTGGAGATTATAGCATGTTACATATTAAATTGGCATTCATCCAGTGAGTAGGAAGGAAGGGAATTAGCATTTGTTGCACATTCACCTTATGACAGAAATTGGGTTAATTAATATTTTTACTATATTATTACATTTCATCCTTATAACAGGTATATTAGGGAGGAACAACCGGCCCTGTATATGGATGCATGGGCTCATTTATTCCCAGGGGGAAGTTTGCAATGTGTTGGAGCTATAATAGTGAAAACAAGGTGGCCTAGAATCCTGCCCACTTGGAGCATATAAGCAAAATTAGACTGTTAATGAGCAGCCTCAATGCTATCTATACTCACCAGGCAATTAGCACATAGCTAAACTGTTGGTTACAAAGCATATGCATATCCTACATTGTAAAGCTTGAGGCTCTATCATCTTTAGGGGTTGACTGACATTTCTGAATTAAAAACTGGTTTTCCAGTTTGGATTCAGCTTATAGAAAAACAGGTCCCTTTACTGATTTACTGATGTTAGAAAATCTCATCTCTAAAGAACCAATTCAGGATCTAAAGTTTGTTTTTGGTTCCACACTTGAGAGAAGAATAAAGATGATCAGGAAGCACTGTGTGTAGGAGAGAAAACCAAGGATAGACACAAGAGGAGACAAAGTCAGGAAATTGATCCTAGAGAAGGATGTTAAACAACAGGTTGGAGAGCAGAGGCAGGTGGACAGACAAAGCATTGAACACACAACAGAATGGAAATGCTATAGTAACTTGTGTTTATAGAATTCTTGTGATGTTTGAGATCACTTTCTGAGGAATTTGCAGGAAAATTTCACAGTGCAAGGCTGGGGAGATAGCTTGGTGGTCTAAGTGCCTGTTTGACAAGTGCAAGGACCTGGGTTAGAATGCACGTACCACATGCTGTGCTGGTCCTAGAACCCCAGGTATGCTGTGCAGCCCACTAAAACCAGGCATGGTGGTGCATGCCTGTAATCCCAGCACTAAGGAGGCTGAGACAGGAGGATCGCTATGAATCCAAGCTGCATAGCGAGACCCTGTACCTAAATAATTAAATAAACAAATAAATAACTGTTTGAAAAATTTCACAATGCAGTTTCTTATTATGAACCCAATTTCTGAGTAGTAGTAGCCCAATAGCTTTGAGAATCATACCGAAAAGGGACCATTGTATGGACTTGAAACCAGGTTTCCAAACTTCTTGTCTAAACCCAGTGGATTTTTACTACATCCCAGCTCCTGGAATGAGAAAAGCTCAGAAATTAACCCAGATGTTTCACAAATAAGAAATGGGAAGAAGGGGTTTGCAGAAACAGAGTTAAGGACTTCCAGCAGATTTTTATAGGCACTATGTACTGAAAATCAACAGGAGCACATTCTTCATGGAAAGAGGAATGAAAGCCATGCTTCCATTCCTGAGGAAATGGGCCTGGTGTGTGGAGAGCTGCGAGGGACCACATACACCCTGCCAGGGCTGTGGGAGATCACAGGCACACACAAGCAATTGGGTGCTTGTGCTGGCCTTCAGCTGAGTGTGCCCTTCCGGAAGAACTGCTTGGGGGCCTCATTTTCTCCCAGCTATGAGCACAGTCCACTCATGTGGCACTCGTGGTGATCTGTAGGGGTCGCTTAGGATACAGCTCATAGAAGCCACTTCATCTGGATATCACTCCTTTCTCAAGTAGAGACAGAGCCTCTTGGACTCCACATTGGGAACCTGGCCGAAGTGTGAATGCTGTTATCCTGCTCTGTCTCCACTGCCATATTAGCGCTGTTCAAAATTTTTCACTTTAGGATGAGTAATGAGTAGTCGGACACAATCCAGGGGAGTGTGATGCAAACAACTGGACACCCAGAACCTAGGAGTCATGAGGAAAGAAATGGGCCTCTCTTTACAGTAGGGAGGAGAGCACTTTACGGACATAAAAGGGATGATAGCCAGCTGTTATGCCTGTCCTTTAAAAAAGATCTGTGTCTCGTCTGCTGGAATTTTCTCATATGTAAGAAGTAACACCACAATCTTGCTGGCTAGGAGATTAAAACGATAAAAATACTGTACACTACTCTTAAGAACAGTGAAAATGGAAATATCTAGATGTTATTTTGAGAATTAGTAGCAGAGTGTCTGACACAGGCAATCACTTCATAAACGTTATTTTCTGTTTTCCTTTTGAAGACATTCCAGTTAGAGGATGGTGAGCATTTTTTTCTCCCCTAGGCCATGGGCTGGCAAAGTTGAACCTGCAGACTGTTTCGTAAATGGTTTTATTGGCACACAGCCACACCCATTTGTTTCCATATTGTCTGGCTGTTGTGCAGCTATGAAGGGAGAGTTGAATAGCTGTAACCCAGACCTTACAACCTGCAAAGCCACAAATATTTACTTTCTGATGCCTTACAGAGACTGTGCTCTGGGATAAAGACCAACACAAATGAACTCTTTGGTATCTTTTATCCATAGGGTTCTATTTATTGCTTTGGGTAAAGAGCAGCAGCATCAAAAATCAGAATAAATGATAAGTCAAGGCCGTTGGCAATTTCTCTGAAATTTCATGTGTGTGCCAGTTCGGTTGCACCCAGCTCAACTTAGTGTTCCCCTTTGGAGCTACTAGAATTGCTGCAAATGTTCAAATCAGTGGAGATGAGTAATTTTTATGCCAATCATTGAGGTGTGCTAAAGGAATATTTAACCTTGCTAGGTTTACTGCTGAGCTGGCCCTTTCTTCCTGGAGAATAGAGAATTATAAAAGAAGGCTCTATGAGAGTGACAATTAGGCCCTTTCTCTGCTGCATTAGTCAACTCTGACATTCTCTGGGGAGGTCCAGCTTCTCAAGCACATAAAAGTAGACCTAACAGAGAACATCTGTGCCATAGCTTTTTAGATAAAGAACCTGCAATGAAAGATTCCTCTTCATATTTTATCTTTATTTTGAGTCTGTTATAAAGTACATGATGAGAATAGGTCTGAGTGTCACAATGAATACTGTTCTTGTGCTGGCATAAGAACCCTCGAGCAGGTAGATTGCATTCTTTCTTACTAGTAGACTCACATTTCAAAGGCCTTGAACTCTAAGACTACAAAGAGAAACATCTTTAGTGGCAACAAACAACTCAAGACCTCTATGGTACTGGGCCTTGAAAATGAAAACATACACAAGGTCACCTAACCACACGAGGCATACCAGGCATCAGGTGCCTGAGAGCATCCAAGCGGACTGCACTTACCTCTCAGTGATGTTCTTTGCTGTCTGTAGGAAGCGAGCATGGTCATTCTCCTTGAGAGAGTGCTCGGCTTGTGAAATGAGGGATGCCGACCGCTCAATGCACTGCTTGCAGTTTGCAATCTGCTGAGCAAGTTTGCGAAGCCTCATCACCTTGAACAAAAGACACGGAGACACATGGGTAGCTGGGTGGGCTTGCTTAGTGAAAATCCAACAGGCTAACCCCTCTGGATGTAACCATTGTATTGTATAGAAATCATCTTTCTATAAAAGTTCCAAATATAAGCAAACAGAGAGATCAAATTCTGAAAAACCCTGTTATGGGATACTTGTTTTAAATATATTTTTAATCTCCTTGAAGAAGTGTTGCTAATTCATTTTCTGAGGAAATACTGAATTACTAATTGCTTCCCTGTTGATGGGAAAAAAAGGTGTTGCTCAGAGGCAACTTACAAAGGGTCACTAGACCTTTTCCTTCCACTTTCCACGCAATTAATACAAGACCATAGGGGACTCTGGAATTTGCTCTATCTCAGATGTTCAGCTGTGCTATCAAGAAAATCAAACATCTCCATAGGCGCAAATTTGAGGCATAAGTAAAAGCTAGTTTGTGAAAAGTTCTTTGTGAGCCATGCTATAAAATTGTCATAAAAGCATTAGGTATTACTATTTCCCATACTACCTAAAACTCATGTGTTAAATTAACCGAAAGGGAGCATTTTTCCCATTGATTAATACTTTTCCTGTTGAGCAGATGAGAGAAAGCCAAAAAAAGCACAGCTGGGCCATTTCCTCTGCTGGGAACGTCATTTCCAGGCACTTTGTGCTTGCTTGATAACTAAGAACTATTTTGATAAGCATTTCCCAGTTGGGATAAAAACGCACATTCGCTTCTCAACCTCCATTCCAATTCCTGATTCTGTCTTGCTTGAAAATGACCCTAGAGTGTAATTGACCATAACCTCTCAGGCAAGCCAAGAGAAGTCCAAGGTAACCCACTTGACCACCGCTCTAGTGTTTGAAAAGTACTGAGAGAAGAAGCCCTCTGGCCAGAAGCCAAGTTAAAATTAAACGGCTAATTGGAATTGCCCTGCACCTACTAACCCCATCCTCACACTCGGGGACAGGTTTTGGCTGGCTTTATGATAATTCCGAACGGAAAACAGCCTTGGGTGAAAGGGTAAGGAGGAGGCTGTCTAATCTGTCTTACAGACAAGGCTGGCTTGGGCTTCCTCCAGAATTCCTGCTAACTCTAAGAAATTCCTTCGTTCTCAAAGTCATCATAATCATTCTGACAACTCTAATCGAAGAAAAGGAAGGAAAGAGATGTCAGAACTTGAGGCCTCTCAGGAACAGTCAATTCCAAGTATGTACTGCAGCAAACAAAGGAAGTCGGTGCTGACTTGAGAAGCAGCAGGCACAAGATTTCAGGCAAAGGTGCGAAAAACTACTGAAAGTAGAGCTCGCGAGCAAGATATCAAAACATTGGGACAAATCGTATGTGATGTTGAGCCTAGGGAAAGATGTAACTAATTATAATTGTAGTAACTATCCTCAACAGATTAACCCTGTACATTAGCTGAATAAAGTAACCCTTATTTAACACCAAATAGAATTGAGCTTTTGGCAGCATTATATCCATGGGCAAAGCCGAGGAAGCCATCCAGTCAAATTTGGGATATTAGAATACACCCATTAGAAACTGTCAGAGAAAGGAAAAATTCCAGGCGGGAAAATAATGTATAATCCTTAGAATCCCCAAGTGGATGGGGTATTTAAATTGAAGATGTTTAATAAAATTCTAGGAAAAGAAAATAAGATCAAAGTATTCTTTTAAAATAATTTCATGATGTGGCTAGTAGTGTTGTGGAAATTAAAAATGACACAGGAAGAGAAGAAAAATGCCCTAAATTGAGCACTAATCAAAGCAAGACAAAACAAGAGCATTTGGTGAAAATACTAGAATGATCTTCAGAGGGCATCGGGCACAGTTTTAATTATAGGTCAATGTACAGTTCCATGTGGTAACCCTCATCAGAGACTCTCAAATAT
>PVKN010007713.1:11991-26270 GCA_004027915.1 Capromys pilorides | reverse complement strand
GCAGTTGCCTGAGCCCTCCTAAGCAGGCGCTTTAGACCACTGAACCATCTCGCCTGCCCAAGATCAGTCTACTTGTGCCAGCACACTTATTGGGAAGACTGTCCTCCTTGCGCCTTTGTGGAAAAAAAAAAAAGGTGAAGCACAGTTTTGTTTTAGAGTCTCTACTCTGTTATTAAAGCATGTTTCTGCACACACGAGTAACACTATATTGAGTCTTGCTGCTCTTTAATAAACCTTTCCACTGCCAAGTGTATTTCCTATGTTCGTGAAGTGCTCTTACATTATTTAACATGCCTGACCCATCACAGAGAGTTTACTACTGTGAAGACAGAAAAGTTGGGTACCACCAAATCCTTTGTGGACTTACAGGAAGTCCCGGATATGCACGTGCAGGCCCACGCAAGCCCACGCAGGCCCACGCAGGGCTTGGGTGTGTGCGCTGGGGCAGTCCAGCTTACTGCAAACACCAGGAACTCCAGAACATCATTTGCTGAAAATTTACATTCTGTAGTACGAATCACACCCTAGAGACCCCTCACGCTGCAGCGCAGCGAGGAATCCTTGCGCTAGTCCTCTCCTATGATCACTTTTCTGTTTTTTTTTTTTTTTCTGGCTGAGGGACTCTGTATTTTAGCTACTTCTGCTGTTAAAATAGGAAGGTTGAAGGTGCCGCCCCACCCACTGGTGCAGAGAGCTGCAGAGCGACCAACAGCCCTCTCAGGGCTCCGGTCTTCTCGACTGAAGGAGTGAAGATGACCAGCACCCTGGTGGCTGGAGGCCCAACGAGGCAGCGCCCGGGAGACTGTGGCTCGGGGACCCCTGCCCTCCCCGCCGCTTCCCCACCGCCTCTGCCTCCCTCCCACTTGGGCCATCTCGCATCTCTGTGGGCCGCCCGGAGGTGCTCTCCTTTGGACGCCCATCCCCACGGATGTGAGCGAGGAGCCCTCCGACGTGAGCGGCTGGGATTTCGAAGCTTGAGGCCGAGCCCACCAGGTTCTAGTTAGTGTTCTTCCACAGCGCGTGCGCAGAACAGGGTTGTGCACGGAACCCTGCAGAGTCTTATGCTGCTTGTTACGTGGCAGTGGGGAGAAAACTCCATAAATGATCAACGCATTCGGGCCAACAAGATTCAGTACAGCATTTGCGGGGCAGAAACGCGGGGAGTCCCCGCGACAGCCCTCCAGCCCGGCCCTACACACGGTACCGCCGAGGCTGTGTGGTGCGCACCAGCTCCTCCGTGGTCGCTGAACTTAGACGCAAGCTTCTGCTCTCGGGACAGCGAGCCCCAAAAACGCTCTCACAACACAACGCAATCACATTGACGACAGGCATAATTTTTTTTTTTTTAAGAAAGGAACCACAGTTGTTTGGAGGTGCCACTCGGACAGCCCACCGTGACTTCTGGACCACAAGGCTACCTAAGCAGACGGGCCACGTGGAGTCTCCGTGGGGCGGTGGTGACCCGTGGGACCTGGGTCGAGCGCGAGGTTCCTGTTCACCCTCGCTGGCTCATTCTGCTGCAGGGAGGACCGGGGGCGATGATCCCGGCCACCAAGAGACCGCAGCCAGGAGCCGCCCCGGCATATGACAAGATTTTCATGTTACTGCAGGCGCCGAGGACTTCCTTCTCGCTCGCTCAGACCTTCCTGGGAACCGCTCTGAAATACTCCTCCACCGGAACCTCCGACGCCGCTCCGTACCATTTCTGAAGCCAGACACGTTCCACCCTCATCTTCATGAAGAACCACGCGTACTGCCGCGGCCACTTCCTCATCCCGGGGTGCCTGCGGGAGCGAGGGGAGATCACAGCTGGGGGTTCTCGTTCTGTCCCTTCCCTGGGCTGAGAGCAGCCCGAGGCTGAGCCCCAGGGCGGCTGGAGGAAGCCGGAGAGCTACGGTTCCTCCGCCCGGTGGCCCAAGCTCGAGGCTTGAGCCCAGTTCCTGGGTTGGACCCCAGCTCACGCTGCAAACCCCCGCACCTCGCCTGCCTCGCGAGTGATGCTGCGGGCTGCGGGCTGCCGCTCGGGTAAGTGCCCCGTGGCACCCGTGACTGTGAGCCGCAGACACACGAGCAAGGTTCCACGCAGCCCTGCAGGAAAGGCTCAAAGAGCCAGTGGAGGGGGGTGGGGAACGTACACCTGTCCACAGCGGTAAGCTGAGGGCCGAGAGTTGCCCCTCCCCCAGGTCCCCCAATGCGCATTACAGTTCCCTGAGGGGAGGGCTGGGCTCCCCCTTGTTTTCCCCTTCCTCCTCCCCGATTCTTCCCCCTTTTTGAACTTCATAAAAATAAAGTTCCTTTTGATGTAAACCTTTAGAATTGGAAGACCAAGTCCAAACTGGAAAATATATTTGTAACAAAGCAAATGCAGGAGGGAACGCTCTGAGCAGACCTGAGACAATGACTCAAGCCAGCGCTGAGCAGTTCCCACGGCAGGGCAGGGCACTGCTAAGGTTGGAAAGAGGGAAGAACGTGCCTGGGGCGCCTCCGTGCGGGGCTCTCTAGAGGAGCAGGGGTGACCCCGGCCACCTGCTGCTGTCCCGTGGGGGGCCTACCGAGTGGGGCCGCTCAGACCACTTGTCATGGTGCAAAATGTGTCCAGAGGTGCAGCGCTGACCTCTGCTTTCACTGTTGTATATTTCTGGGCAAACGGATATATTTAATTTAATTTTTATTTTGAGGAGTACATAAATGTGTGGGTGTGAACTCACACACGCACACTCGGTCCATCGTGACCAAGGTCCGCGCCGGGAATTAGTGCACGCGCAGGCCGCCCCTTAATTCCTCTTTCACCCCTTCTCCCTTCCTCCCACCTTCCTCTATCTTCGGGCAAACTAATACCGCAGCTTGACGCACCTTGAAAACATGACTTGCTTGGCAAATTCGACTTCTTCTGGCGTCATCACCATAATTATTCGGCCAGCAAGTGTTAGCCGGGCGCAGCGAGGGTCTTCTGGATCGACAATATTTTTTCTGCAGGTGAAAAACACTTTTTATTCATTAAAACGATAACCAGCTTGAAACATGAGGGTGTTTATTAAAAATAAAAAATGGTAGCCATGTTACTGATTATATCAGTCAGGTTTTTATTATAATTTTTCTTTTTGATACTGGGGATTGAATCCAAGGGTGTCACACTGAGCTATACCCCTCAACTGGTTTTATTTTGTGCTTATTTGTCTATCTTGTTAAATTGTGCAAGCTGGGCTACAACTTGCATGCTCCTGGCTCAGCGTCTCAGAGTGCTGGTATTGTAGGCAGCTGAGTTAGATAGAAATATTGTAGGCAGTCAGACAGGGTTAGGCCCTCGAAGGAGATAATACAGAAGGCAAGATATCCAGCAACTATGGGAGGGACCGATGCTCCTACTGTGGGCCAGACCTAAAGACCAAAGATCGAACAAATGCTGACCTCCTTAGAGATTGACATCCAAGATTGATCACCCTCAGGGAGCCAGAAGAATCATTAATCCGACTGCTACCGGACTGCTACCTGATAAAGTTCTGTTCTGCATTCACTCCCTCTTGCTATGTGACTCGCTTTCTCATTTGGTCCTGACTTAATCAATTTTACCTGAGCACTGGTGCTTGTACCCTCATTGGTTGACCATAGCTTTGTCCCACCTCATGCCCACGTAAGTGAGCTTCCATGGTTTTCACTTTAGAACCTCCTCACCGAATGGTTTTCCTTTATAAAAGTCGCTGGAAGAGACAGCTTCCAGGGACGCCCACTTGGGACCCCTCTCCTGTCCCTCTCTCAGACAGGAGCTTTCTTTCCTTCAATAAATATGTTCTGCTCATTACCTCCATTTGTTCCTAAAATTCATTCTTCCGGTTTTAGAGAATACAAACTTGTCCCAGGTACTTTTCAGGTTGGGAGATCAGTTTTCCTTGTATCGTTTGTAGGTTCTCTATTGGAGGTCATCCACCCCAGATCAGTTTTTTCTTCTTGCATCACTGGGATTAAGGCATACACTATCCTATTTAGCTACTGCAATTATTTAAAATATTTCGAGGACTGGGGAGATAGCTCAGCATCATAAGCATCTGCCTGGCAAGCACAGAGTCTGGAGCTTGATCCCTGGTACAGGAAAAAAAAAAAAAAAAAACCTCAAAAAATATACTAGCATGACAGGAGTGTTTTCCTAAGTCGGATCTCGTCATGGCTGTTTGATGCAAGCTGAAGTCAAGGGTGAACTGCCTTGAGAAATTATCTGTTACTGAGAGAGGACGTGTCCTGAGGTGGAGCTCTCAGAAGGTGACTGGCTTGTGGAACACTATACTCATCAGGGGTTTCATCCATTGACGAGTTCATGGTTTACGTGCTGTCAGGAGGCTGGTCCTATGTGGAAGAGGTGGGTCGCTGTGGCCACGATCTGGAAGGGTTTCTCTCCCTCCCCAGCTATTCTCTCTGCTTCCTGGTTGCCATGAGGTGGCCCTCTCTCCCCCTTCGCACCCTTCTACCATGATGTATCTGCTGTGGACCCTGCAGACCATGGACCGAATCTGCTAAACCCTGAGCCAAACTAAACCTCGCCTCCTTTAAACTGTGGGTGTGCAGCACTGTGTCCTGCCACAGGAAGGCTGAGGGATGCGTTGGACCTGCAGCCTCTAGGGGTGGGAGAAAATGAGCTTCTGTTTTTGAACCACCTAATTGGTGGCCCAAGAAAACCTACAACAAAGATGGTGAGGACTGAGCAATAAGCATCCAAACCGTCCCCTCTGTCTTGCTTGCCAAGTTGGCTACTGGAGTGTGTGCTAGGCAGGAAAAGGACTAAACTGAGGTGACAGTGGGTAGCGCATCATATGGGCAGGCATTCATCTGTAACTCTTTATTTTTTCCTTGGTACTGGGAACTGAACTAACAACCTCATGCTTGCCATGCAGGCACTGTGCCTCTGGGCTATATCCTTGGCCAAATCTATAACATGTTGAAAGTATTTTTTCAGGCTTGAAATAGGGACTGGCTGTGTTTGTGACAGGCCTTCTTCCATGGAGTCTAGCAGGTGAAGAAAATGTATATTACTAGAGAAATGTATATTTTTGTAGTAAAAAGTAGGCCCACTTCAAGGCCACGAATGGGACGTGCAGATCAGTCCACGTGTCCATGCCTAGCTACTTATTCATTTGTTTGCCTCTATAATTTGATTATGTCTTGGGAGAAGAAAGATACAAACCCTTTTTCCATTTATGATTATGTGTAGCTTATAGTTTAATGTAGGGATCTATTGGTCTTACTGTGAAACAAGCTATCTCAGTGCTGAGAAAAACACCCTGTCTGGTTCAGGTCAGCTATTAGTTGCTAGGCAACCTTGTGTCATGCGATACAAACTTTGCAAAAGTATAAATAAAGGATCCTTTGGTTGTGAGTTGAGTTAGTCTTGCCCATCGGTCTAACCGGCAACCACCTAGCCCAGCCTTTCGTATTCTTGCCTGTCTTTCTCATTCCTACCACTGTATCTCCCGGGGTGGAACCATTTGCAATAAGACCAATGGATCCCTACAATTTTGCTTCTCTGCTGGTGAATATACAGAATAGAGAGGAGATTACAGAGTCAAACACAGAAATAGAGAACTTTCCCTTTACACAGCGGGAAACCCAGCAAGCCTGGTATCATTTTCTTTCACCTGTGGCAAGCAGGTAAATGGCCCCCAAAGGCAGCCATGTCTAATTTCTGGGACGTGTGGATATGCTACCTTCGTGTCCTACGTAAGGACAGCCTGTGCTATCTGGCTGGCCTAGTGCAATTACAAGTTTCTTTAACTGTTTGAGTCCCAAGCAGCGCAATCACGCTGCTGAGATTTTATGTCGAGAAAACCCAGCACATTTCGAACATTGAGGACAACTGATGGTGCATTACTGATTGTTGAAGTCGCGCGCTCAGATTTACTGACGCAAGTACACCGAGATATTGCTTTACTCTTAACTGTTTCCTTGTAGATTATGTATGCATTTAAAACCATGTGGTTGATTATGTTAAAGGCTACCTTTTTCCAATATTTAACTCATCTTCGTTCATCCAGATAGGTATACAGCATTTTATCCGATTCATCGATGAAAAATAAACAAAGCGCTATTGTGCTGCTTGGTATTTCTCAACATAAAATAAAACAAGCACTAACACGCTGTTTGGGTCTTTTCATACTCATTTAGAGAAAGCGCAGTTGCACTGTTTGGGATTCTTTGACAGTGTTTTTTCAATACCCCCTGGGACTCAAACGGTTAAATCACAAGGAGAGAGCTGGGGAGATAGATCAGTGGGTTATGTGCCTGCCTGGCAAATGCAAGGTCCTGAGTTCAATCCTCAAAGTGGTGCGATGTGCAGAAGACCTGGATGGCCATTACTGTCTGTGAAGATGAAGGAGATCCTGAGCCACAGGACCCAAATAGCTGGTCAGAGCTCGAAAGCTCTCCAGGAATGAGTGCAGCCAGCCGTGCCCACCCCATGTTAATCCATGCTTGGCTTCTGAACTCAGATCTGTAGCTTCCTCTGTGTGCGTGTTGTTGTTGTTTTGGTTTTGCACTCTTGGGGATGAACCGCACAGCCTCACACATCCTAGGCAACCACTTTGCCGTTGGGTTTCACCCTCAGCCTGTTTGCGCTGTCTGCAGCCACTCTGTGGTGACAGCTTGTTACAGCTGCAACAGGAAACTATGGAAGTCGAGCTGCGACCCCATCCTCTGTCGGATGTGTGCAGCCACCTGGGGATGCTGGCGGCTGCCACTCCTGCAATGGCTGGGAGGCACAAAGTCTCAGATCTGAAATGTGTCTCCACAAGGTACCACATGTTTGGTGTTGTAAGTTGACTCCGCTCTCTCCGCTCTTTGTAATATACTTTATAATTGTCATATTGTAAAGCCTTATTTTCACTGTCAACTCCAACCCTGGTCACAGATGTTCTCCCTAGTTACAGGCATGCCTAGTGCTAAGTGTCCTTGCTGATTACAAAAACAAAGGACAACTCTCGGGCCCTGAGTCTCCTCTCCCTCCGTAACCCAGGTGCCAAATGTCCTTCCTGATTACAAACAACTCCTAAGTCTTGCAATGTTCCCCTCTCCAGATCAAAGACAACTCCTAAGCCCCTTCTTCTTCCCCCAGCCCTGTGGTTTCTCCCTTTAAAAATCTTCGTTTTACCTTATCGGGCGCTTCATGCTCCTGACCCGCAGGAGAATGTGGCCACTGAGCTCAGCTAATGAAGCGCTTCAAATTTTCCTTTTCTTTTCTGGGGTCTTTGTTCTCTTCACGACATGCAACATTGGGCAGTATCACTGGGTTGGAGGAGGTAGGTCAGTCTGCCTGTCACCTGAAAGGGTGTGGTTTTATCCCTCTCTCTATAAGCCAGAGTTTGAGGAGCTCAGATCAGACATGCAGGTGCCAGAACACCCACAGGGCTGAATTAAAATAAAATCCCTGCACCCGAGGCCCAGCCAGCTTCCTGAGTAGCCGTGTCCCTGGACAGCTGCATGGAGTCGCACCCCTGTCTACATCCACAGGCTCGCTCTGCTGTCTCTCCTTCTGGCCGCGTGGGCTGGGTAGCTTTCTTGCGCCACGACCTTCTGTTGTGCTCTTTCTACCTAGGAGCTGGCCAAGTGTGGAACCCAGGAGCCAGACTGAATCTCTCCTCTTTGAAACTGCAAGTGTCCTGAATTTTAACCCAGCCACAGGAAAGTAACTGATTCAGAAAACAGATCCTAGAGAAGCAGGGTCACTGGTTAGGCAGGAGCTTGTGGGATTCAGAAGCTCCTGGATGGAACTGGTTTGTAGGAAAATTTAGAAAGGTTTTGAGAAATGGGCAACTGAATGCCCTGAATGCTGTGAGCAGAGCTTTGTGGGGAGTTCTAGGTAGAGCTCAGAAGACCAGGATGCTGACAGGAAAGTGGACAGCAAAGGCAGCCCATGAGGTTCCAATGGGGACAAAGACTTCCTGGGAAATGAACCAGCAGCCAAGCATGTCACTTCATGGCAAAGCCCTTGTCCTCTCTTTGGAGGCCATGTCCTTGGGTCTCACATTTCTGGAGGCCTTGAGCGCAGAGGCTGCCTCTGTTCCCACCTGTCTCTTGTACAAAGATATTTTTAGAGCAAACAGCCCTGAAAGACAGAGCTAGTGGCTTCTCTGGATAGGCTTGGCTGTACAAAGATCGGGTTCCCCTGGTTAGAGTTCCTCTCCTGTAACACAATCCACTGTCCATGCAGATGTCATTTGGCCCATCTCATGTCACCCTGTTGGAACTGGGACTCAGAGAAGCAGTGATATAATATGGGGACGCTCTGGCTGCTGGGACTGCTATGAGTAATGAAGTCCTTCATCTCTGAACCGGGAGTCGCGTGTCCTCTGTTGGAACCCATGAACTGGTGGGGCAGGTCACCCTGTTTGCAAATAGGGTAAAATCAGAGGCCCTTCACACTTACTGATACCATGTGAAAGCAGGATGCATGTTGCTGGAATTGAATCACTCTGGAGCCAGTGAGGTAAAAGCAGTTGTACTGCTTGATCTGGAGCTCTGATTCGTAGATACAGTTGTCAGTCAGTATCTGTGTAGGGCTGGGAGCGTAGTCCTGCATCCCACCACAACTCTGAGCATGCTCAGATCTGTATATCAATGCTGCAGTATTTGCATAGACTTTGTGCACATCCTCCTGTAGACTTCCAGCAATCTCTAGGTCATTTGTAAAACTACTATAAATGTAAATACTAAATACTATCTAAATAATGGTTTTCCTGTATTACTTATGGAATGATGTGAAAAAAACATGTGTATGTTCAGTATAAGAGCAATGGTTTTCCTACATATTTCCATCCATGATTGATAGAATCTCCTGATGTGGAACTCTTGATAACCCAATGAATCAATTAATCCACCTATCTTTGATTATGCAAATTGGTTATCTAAGCCTGAGGATGTTGCCGAGCATGTCCACAGCCCTGGGGTTGATCCCAAGTACCCACCCCCAAGTTTACTACCTAAAAATGTTATCTCTTCTGTTATTTTTTTTCCTGTTAGAGATTGAGCCTGGTCGCTTGTACATGCTAAGCATGTGCTGTACTACTGAGCTACTGCAGCCCCCCAATCCGCTGC
This sequence comes from Capromys pilorides, assembly GCA_004027915.1. Taxonomy (NCBI): domain Eukaryota; kingdom Metazoa; phylum Chordata; class Mammalia; order Rodentia; family Capromyidae; genus Capromys; species Capromys pilorides. The sequence goes on along the minus strand of PVKN010007713.1, from coordinate 17,195 downwards.
CTGCTCTCTACACAGGGATGTTTCCTGTTGCCCAGGCTAAGGCACAAGGTAGTGAAAGAGGCTTTCCCATGGCAGAGCTTGGACAGCACCAGGGTCCTGTTCCTCCTGGCTTAGTCCAGGGCCCTTCTCTAGCCCACAGGCACAAGCAGCATGCAAGCCTCCCCCAGGCCTTTCCGGACTCTTCTGTCCCCTGGTCAACATTTCCCATGACCCTGGTCTCATCACCATTTGCTATTTCCTGACCTCTCTTCCTGACATATGGAGGAAGAATGCAAAATCCATATGACAGAAACAACAGCTGCCCACAGCTGGCTTGGGATCTGCTGTCTGAGGGCTCCAGGGAGAGATGTGACAGTGGGGGAAAGGAAGAGACCTTCCCTGGGTAGGGAGGTGCAGTAAGGAGTCTGGTGGACAAGGCCAGGTCCCTCCCCAGGGCACCAAGCCAGCTTGGGAGGGAGCTCTGCACAGAAAGCAGCCTGGCCAAGTGCCTGACCCCACCTTCACCCCCAGAGCCCCGTTATAGGAGCTGTGGCCTTCTTGGAAGGCATTTAGGGCTGAAGGTGAAGCCTGCATGAATGGGGTGCACAGCTGGTTAAAGAACCCAAGAGAGCTCTGGCCCCTCTTTCCAGTGCGTGAGGATGCGGAAGGTCAGGCTGAGGTCACAGGAGCCTCACAGGAGGTGACCCGGGGTCAGACTTCCAGACCTTAGGTTGAGCCATTCAGCTGGGTGATTCGTCACCGCAGCCGGAAATGTCCAGTCAGGAGAGAAGCAGAGTTACACGCGCACAGCGGGCGCGCTATAGTAAATGGTGACTGCTCTGCTATTTGTGCAGCTTGGAGTCTTTCACTGGCAAGAGACATACAAGTTTTTTGTCTCTTTGTTTCCTCTTTTGAGGAGTTTGTTGAGACTCAGAGAAGAAGATAAGCACAGAGGGAGGAGTGTGTCCGAGCAGCCCCAGAGGATGCTGGGAGGGAGGAGACAGGGAGGGACCAGCAGGGGAACAGAGCCTGCTTGTGACTACCCAAGCCCTGCCTTAACTGGAGTTGCCAGATTAAGTAAATAACAAAGCAAGATGCATCTGGGTCATGATAAGTAACTTCTTTTGGTATAATTATGTCCCCCTCTCCAGTATTTGGGTCATAACTATACAGCACTGTTATGGTTTGTATTTAGTTGTCCCCCCCAAAGCCTCATGTAAATGATGGGGCTGTCATGCTCCAGGCTCCAGGGGCAGGGCCAAAGGACCAGGGCGGGGCTTGAGGGGTGTGGCCAAGAGAGGGAAACCCTTAAGTGCTGTCAGAGGTCCCCTCCATCCCCCCCCCCACAGGCAACGTTGATCTCTCGGAGGTACAGAGTGAGTCATCCTGGACATGGCGGCATAGAATCTTGAGGTCCTGCTATATAATTCAGGCTGCTTTAGATTATATGAAACCTCCAGTAACTGTGAGCTAAATAAACCTTTCCTTCCCTGAGCTTGCATGTCTGGTATTCGTCTCAGCAACAAGAGAAGAGTAACTAAGACAGAATTTGGTACCAAAAGAGTGGGGCATTGCTGTGGCTAAACCTGACCATGTGAGTTACAAGCTTTTTGGAAATGGCTTATGGGAAGAAATAAGAAAGGTTTGGAGGTGTGGCCTATGAACAAAGTGCTGGAACAGTTTTGGCACTTCTGTAGGGAAGGTTCTGGTCAGAGCTCAGATCAGAAGATTGATAGGAATTCTGCCTGTAAAGACCAGGCTGGGGAGGTTTCTCCTGGGAAGAAGGACTGCATTGGCTGTTAGACTCCAGATCATTTGTGTTTTGACTTGGCCCAAACTTCGGCAGAATTTTGCCATGTCCAGAGACTTTGTCTGTGACTGAATTTAAACATGGAGGACTAATTAATCTTTCAAAGGAAATCTCAAAGCAGTCAAACATTGGGGCAGTGGCATGGTTATTGCTGGGGGCTCTAAGTCAAATATATGTTGAAAATGAAAAGCAAAGAGCCCAGCAGAATGATTTAAAATGTGAGTTTGGCCAGAAAGAACACACCAGGGAGGCTGTGGATTGCAGAGATGGAGCTGAGATCTCCATTGCCCAGGAGGAAGAGAAGAACAGAAAAGATGTCCTGAGGGCATCACAGGAGGTGGCAGTTTCTTGCCCTGCACAGCCTCAGAATAGCAAGGGCAAGGGCCTTTGCTTTGAGAAGAAAGCCTCAGAGCCCCATGTTCCAGAATGGAGGCAGCGGCCACACCAGGTTCCAGAATGGCACCGGCATAGAGAATTTGTTTCTTGGAATCAGGGTCACAGTGCTCAGAAATCCAGGCACTCAACCCCTACAGCTAAGAGAGAAAAAAGCCTGGCTACTGTTCCAGCTGGCAACAGATCTTGGCATCAGCCACGTGGCATTGGTTTCAGGCACATGCAGAATGAGGAAATTCTGAGGTTAAGAAGGCTTCCACCTAGATTTCAGAAGAAAGCCTGGGAGGCCAGGCAATGTGCCCCAGGGAGAGCCATGTGTAAAGCTGTGAGTGAGAAGCCTACTCCGTGGAAAACCCAAAAGTTTGGAAAAGTCCAGAATATGGATCATTTAAGGAAAACTGCAAAGAGGGAGCAAAGCTTGCCTAAGAGAGAAGCCATAGGAGCTACAACCACCAGAAGTGCCCTAAGGGTGAAACCACATGGAGCTCACAATTTGCCACAGATTGCTCCAGGTGCTCCATATGGAACTACAGGACTTAATATTTGCTCTGCTGGATTTTGGGCTTGTTTTGGACTCAGTGGTTTGTATTGTCCTGTATGTATCTTTTGGAATGGCAATGTTTATCTCGTGCCTTTGAATGTTGGATGTATTTAACTTTTTATTTGTATAAGGGCTCACAGTTAAGAGTTTGCCTTGAATCTTGGAGGAGACCTGGGACTTGGACTTTTCAGCAATGCTGAAACTGTTGGAAATTTGGCTACTCTTAGAGATGGACTAAAATGCCTTGTGCAGAAAGGAATGTACCCCCACCCCCTGACAGGCGGAGGTCTCTCGGAGGTGTGGAGTGAATCCTACTGGACAAGGCAGCATAGAGTGTTGAGGTCCTGCTATATAATTCAGGCTGCTTTAGATTACATGAAATCTTCAGTAACTGTGAGCTAAGTAAACCTTTTCTTCCCTAAGCTTGCATGTTGGGTATTTGTCCCAGCAATGACAGAAGAGTAATTAAAACAAGCACTAAGAAAGTGTTGAATCTGGAGTTCACATTGAATGATCCTCCTGCATTCTTCAGACCTAGCTGTCCCCGCCTCGCCCTGCTGTGTCTGGGAAAGGCCTGCTAGCTCTAATGTCCCTTTGGCTGGGAGACAAGATCTCCAGGGTGATGGAAGGGGGAAAGGGAACACAAGGGCTCATCACTGGCCATGGCATGAGCTCCTGTGAGAGTCCTGGCCATTCTGCATCTCCTGCAGCTGGAGCGGGCTGCGTGACTTCAGCTATGGGTCACTGGCATGGGTAGGGCCAAAGGGCTTGGGCTGTGTGGGATTCATCTCCCCTGCAGTCCAGAGAAGGTCCTTGTCAGAAGTGCCCCCCTTTTATCTGATCTTGTGCCCACCCAGGCATGTTCCACCAGGATGGGCAGCTCATGACCAAAGGACATGTTGGTCTCACCAGAAGAGCTCAGTCTGCCTTTCACAGGTGGCCATAGAGAAAACCCAGAGCTGGGAAAGAAATCAGTCATAGAATGCTGTATATTGTACAATTCAATTTATATGGGAAGTCCATACAGATAGGCAAATCTGTGATAATTGCCAGGGACAGGGGATCCTGTAATAAAACCTTTATATCAACCTTTATGTGCAAGAAAGTATGCTTATGATCTGGGGAATTCCACTAGGCTTTTTTGAGGAGTGCTGCCTGAGAGTAGCAGAAGCTGCCCTGGAGGTGACATCTGCCCACCTGACCGGGAGCACTTAGTGCTCCTCACGTTACCTTTGCTAGGTGACCCAGCCAGGGGCTTCTTTTAACTTCTTTGTTTTTCCTGTAACAGATCTTAATGCAGAGCCAAAGAAGTAAAAGGATCTGTCCTTGGAGAGTGGGCTTTCTGACCTCAGGTGTGAGTGTCGTTAGACAGTTCCAGAACATTTGAAAGAGGACAGAGGTTTAGTTCAAGCTCTTGATGTGCAAGAAAATACATTGTTGATGTGGGAAACTACAGTAGACACAGTAACAGGGATTTTGTACTCCAGTGGTTTCCCACTAAATGTGAAGCTGGCCTTCCACATATGTACCCTCCTTTGAGTGAATTAATCCTCCTTTGCTGTAATAATTTCTTTAATACATTATTACAGCTACTATTTTGTAAGAGCTTCCCAAGAGATGCATTGTTCTAATAACTATACATGTAACCTTCCCAAACACCTTATATCTATGAGGTTTGTGTATTTAAAGGTTGATTTTTGTGTGTGTGTGTGTGTGTTCATAAAATATGTTTAAAAATTAAATAAAAATGTCAGTGCAAAGAAAAGATTATGATCACTGAGAGTTTGGGACCATCTTAGTCAGTTTCCTCATTGCTGGGACCATACACTTGACACATGAAGCTCACAGGAGGAAGGTTTATTGGCTCGCATTTCAGTCCAGGGTCACCTGGCTCCAAGGGAGCTGCCTGGTGGGGGGGGGGTTGACAGAAGACAGTGGGTCATGGCCTGGTGTCAAGGGAACAGGAAACAAGCAGAAAGGAGCGGAGTGCCCCTTCCAGGTCATGCCTCGTGAACTCATCTCTTATTACCAAACCCACTTCCTGACAGAAAGCCAGGATAAGCCCCACAAGCCAATCACCTTCCAAGCACATGAGGGCTTGGGTGCCATTTTAGAACTAAGTCACAAGAAGGAAGTTCTGCCAAACGGACAGAAATATGTTCAAAGCCTGACAAAAACGGTCACAGGAACATTATTCATGCCTGAAACATGAAGATAAATGACCAAGGTGGGTACACAAATGGATGAGTAAAATGTGGTATATTCATACAATGGAATTATTCAGCCATAAAAAGAAATGAGTTATTAGTCAGGTGTGGTGGCACAAGCCTATAATCCCAGCACTTGGGAGGCTGAGGCGGGAGGATCAGTGCAAGTTCGAGACCAGCCTGGGCTACAAAAGTGAGCTCAAGGCCAGCCTCAACTGCGTAGTGAGACCCTGTCTCAAAAAGACAAAAAGAAAAAAAAAAAAAAAAAAAAAAA
>PVKN010007713.1:0-11891 GCA_004027915.1 Capromys pilorides | reverse complement strand
AACTACATTAATAGTGCTAAGGAATATAATTATGGGAGTTATACCTTCAAAATGACACGTCACATACATGATAGGTATTCATGTTATTTCTGTTTAAGACGGAGTCATGTGTCTAAGAGGTGCAGAAAACACTTGGGAACTCTGAGTGGAGGAGGACAGAAGAGCGAGGAGGGGGCTGCTCTAAGGGAGGAAGAACTGGAATAGCCAAGGAGCTCATGACCTAATTAGGACCATGGAGACAAAGCCTCATGAGGTTGAAATAAAACTTGGGAGAAATAAGCAGTTGCAAGTTTCTCTGTGATGGGACCAGAAAGATGAGTGGAAGACGGGCGAGAATACCCAGACACCTGCTGGCGCTGTCTCTTCGCAGAGTTCTGGGGCCCTTCCTCCTCAGCACTGCTGAAAGCTGCACAAGTTAATGTTAGCTCCAGGCTTACAGGAGTGTTAGGGCAAGGAGGCGAAGAGACAGCATGACTCTGAATTTATTTAGTTTATTTAGAAGGTTTATATGTTGCTTTCCAGGGGAATGAAACTGGAAAGAAGAATGGAACTGGCGAGCAGAATTTGGAGTTTGTGTCTCCGCCTGACTTGGGCTGGGCTCTGTGCTTGGAGCGCAAGCCACACACCTCGGGGGAAGCAGATGGCTGCTGGAGGTTCTCCAGGCCCTGCAGGTTCTCCAGCCCTTGCTCGCTGTGTGTGTTCACTAGATGGGGCTCAGTGAGGGCGGCGGATTCCGCGGTGCGCCTTCTGAGCACCCTTCTAAGGAAACAGTGCCTGCATTTGGAATCTGGCTGGGCTGAGCTCAGTCTCCAAAGATGGAGGAGGGGGCGAGGGGAGCAGGGGCTGTGAGTGATTGTCTTTTCCAGAACGTCTTTCACATTTTATGCAGAAGCAATGATTAAACTCAGTAAATGCACAGCTAGTTGCTTATGCTCACTAGGGGCTTATCGTTAGCCCGTGACATCCGGGCAAGCCAGCCCACACATACATCTCCTCCAGCGGGTCTGCCGACCGCACACAGCGCCGCTTACAGGGCAGAGTGGGCATCACAGCTACACTGGAGCAGCGCTCTCAGTGGCTCTGGTGTAGGAATCTCCAGCCGTGCTGTCTCTGTACCATGCACCCCTCCCAGCAGCGTACCCCCAGCCTAGCTCCCCTACACCGTGGGCTTCTGCACTCACAGACTGACAGTACCTCCTCAGAAACTAGACTGCTTTGCAGTCTAGAACTCAGTATTCCTTGTGTTACTAAACAACACCCAGGAGGGGCCAATTAAAGATCTCTGAGAAGAGCAGCGTGTACTGCTAGGATGGGGCCACCTTCATCCCGGGGAGACAGAAGGGGCTGAGGGCCTCGGCCACATCCGTGAATCTCCTTCATTAAAAGCCTTTTGGGAAGAGGGAGAAACGTGCTTCTATGTTCGCTGGTTGGATAATCAAATCAAGTTTACCTAGGAACCCAGAATTTGTCTAAACTATCCAATGACACGTTTTCATCTGATAAATCTCTTTTGGTTTCACTCATGTTATGATTTCAAAATGAATACTGACTTCAAATCATCGAGCAGAATATAATGCCATGGCGGAGCCTGGTCCCAAGGGTGTGCTTCCCTGGTTCCCTAAGGAGACCCACGAAATCCCAGAGTAGAGCTACTGCAACCGAAGCTTCCTTTCTTTGGCCTTCATGATTATTGGACACTCCTACAAACAAGTCTTTGGTCTGAGTATAAGTTCACTGTATCCCAGGAGCATCTGGGTGGTGTGGGGACAGGAAGACAGAGGGCAGAGGCTGCTGGTAGCCAGAGAATCTTTAGCTAGAACCTTGGGCAGAGCTAGCAGGCTCTCCAGCCCTAATCCATCCAGTTAACTAAATGAAGAAATCTCAGTACCTGGACTAAACAGGATAACTGAGTAAGACAGACTTTTTTTTTTTTTTTGTATTTGGTACAGGGTCTACAGGGTCTACAGGGTCTCACTACTAGATTGGACTCATACTGATCCTCCTGCTTACAGCCTCCTAGGTGCTGGGATTACAAATGTGTACCACCACGCCCGGTCTCAATTGCCATCTCAGCATGCCCCAGGGGTGGGGCCGGCACAGCAGGCCCAGAGATCAAACCCTCATCCCCTGCATCTGCCTAAGAAAACACTTTAATCCGCTAAGCTATCTTTATTTATTTATTTATTTATTAGTGGTACCAGGGATCAAACTCAGGACCTTGATCTTGTCAGGCAAGCACATATTCCACTGAGGTACTCTTGGGCCCTGAATAAGGCAGACTTTAAAGAAACTAACAAATATGGGATGAGACAAGCACACAGACCCTTTCCTAAATGAGTATGACATCTGACAAATGGGACCTCCCTTCCTATGTTTTTCTCACCATAATCTTTCTTTAATTTAACAATATTTATTATTATTATTATTATTATTTTTTGTGGGATCAGGGTTCAAACTCACAACCTTAACCTTGCCACATAGGCACTTGTGCCTCTGAGCCAAATCCCTGGCCCCCAAAATATTTATTTTAAAAATAAAGATCAGGGCTGGCAAGATAGTTCAGTGGTTTAAAGCACCTGCTTAGGCAAGCTTAGGCAGCCATACGGACCGTAGTTTGATCCCCGGCACCACATGCTGTGCCAGACCCACCTCCAGGGCAGGCTGAGCCAGCCATAACATACATACATACATACATACATACATACAGTTTATAAACAAAGTTTTTTTAAAAACTATTTATTTACTTATTATTTTTTTAAAAACTATTAAATAAATAAGGATCAAATACATTTGAAGTGTACGATGTGATGATGCCATGTATGTGATGATTACCACCACCACCTTAATTAACAATCCATTGCAAACCATCCTCTATGCTATTCATCAAATCATCCCAATATATTCATCTTGTCACTGAAGGTTTGTGTCTGCTGATCAGCATTTTCCCTTCCCCTCCCTGCCAGGCCATGGACAGCACCGTTCTGCCCTCTGCTTCTTCAGATTCCACACACAAGCGAGAGCACAGGGTGCCGGCCTTTCCCCTAGATTCTATTTGGATTTCTTTTTACAAAGGACACGAGCCATGCTGGGGTCTACGTCATGGTTCTTAGTAGGCCTTTGCAGGAAATGCAGAAAACGAACTGAAGACCCACAGCTGTCCTCAGCGCAGTATCAGAGTTACCGCGACTCCTCCAAGCTGCAAACCCTCATCATCTAGGACCATGTGCTGGGGGAGGCACCAGGCTGTCCAGGTCATTAGCATGCTCCTCTCACCCGCATCTTCCAAGCCGATCTTCATTGTTAACCTGAGGGAGTTATCACTGCATAGTATTCTACACATTTGTCTATGTAGAGTATACACAGTCATGCTGCAGTAACCCTGGGGAATTTGTTCCGGGATGTTCTACAGGAAAGAAAATTACATATGAAGCTCAAGTCTCTTCTACGGAATGGTGTGGTATTGGTATAGAACCTACAAGCACATTCCTATGTACTTCAAATAGCTCCAGATTGCTTGTGAAATCCAGCACAACGTGAATGCTATGGAAATAGTTGTCATACTGTATTTCTTGGGCAAAATGACAAGATGAAATTTGTACAGTATAGTACAGACACATTTTTCCCTGAATATATTGATCTGTACTTGGTTGAGTCCATGGATGAGGACTTCACAGACTCGGGAGTTCCCACTGTCTACACAGTGGCCATCTAGGCATCTCTCTCATCCGTCTGTCTCTGTCACTTTTGCTCCAGTCAGCCCCAGAGCCTGAGGCCCTCAGATGTTTCTCCCTCCCTTCCCGCCCTAGTGGACCAGCTGAAGAGCCCACTAGTTAGTATATTTCATTCTGCTCCAGCGTGTCAGTCAGCTGTGACAAAACACAGAGAAGATCAACTGAGAAGAGGAAAGATGAATTTTTGCTCAAGGTTTCAGCCCATGGTTGGCTGGTCCCTTTGTGGGCCTGAGATGGGCAGTACATCATGGTGGGAGGGTGTGGAGGAGCAGAGATGCTCACCTCATGGCAGGCAGGAAGAAGAGAGTGGGAGTGAGCACCAGAGGAAGGGTCGGAGGACCTACAGTCCTCTAGGTTGCACCCACGGACCCATTCCCTTCAACGACACCCACCTCCTCTTCCCTCCACCTCCCCAGACTGCCCTCAGATTATGTCTCATCAGTGGGTTAGCCCACTGATGATCCAGTCGCCTTCCAAAGGCTTTCTGGGGGAATTTTTAGATGCAGACCCTCACCTGAGGTGACTCCTCTGCTGCTCTGTCCCACAGAAACCCCCAACCTAGGACTTTCCCAAGATTCTAAGTCACTTTTGAGAGTCAGAGTGATGGCGTCGAGTTCAACATAGTCCACATTCAGGACGGTGTCATCCAGAGAAACCGAGTCACTTTATTATGGCACTTGAGGGAAAGTTGAAGGACTAGCTGGTCAGGGCAATGGAAAGTTTACGGGGGAAAAATATCCCTAACTATGAAGAGGCGTGTGCCACCCTGGCCTTTATAGATTCCTTTAAAAAACCTTTACAGTTCCTTGGTAGTATTAGAAGGGTTTGCTCCTTCCCTTATCCTCAGGGTGGTAGCCTCTCCCAGGTTCAGCCAAGGACATCATACAAGCTGTGTGTTTTTCTTATCATTAAGTACCCAGAGGTAGGCCAGTGAGATAGCTCAGCGGACTACAGTGCCTGCTTGGGCGAGCTTAGGCAAGTGCAGGAACTGGGGTTTGATTCCTGGCACCACATGCTGTGCCAGATCCACCACAGGGGGTGCTGAGCCTGAAAAAAACAAAATTCCCAGAGGCTATAGGAGCCCTCTTGCTACTCATTCTCCATCACCCATTCAACTGGGTCTAGCTTTATCTTTATCATGCAGGCCAGTTAATGGGCTGAAGTATAGTGGACCCTCGAGTTAAGACTGCCCAACATATGAACAACTTGGGTTACGACCGGAATTTTAGTCTTAACTTATGACCAAAGTCTTGAGTTATGGCCCACATACGGGTCATTTGTGCTTCCAGATGGTATCAGATACAGATTTAGCCCTTAAAGAGTTCTGGAAGGAACATTACGATGTCTTTACCTGTATGGAGTTAACTGGAAGTCCTGGGCAGACGTCTCCCTAAGGACTTTGAGATCTACCTGGGCACAGGGGACTTGGGAGGCTGTTAGAGGACCCTGAGCCTTCAATCCACCACTCGAGGTACAACCAGGAACAAACTGAGTTCACAAATCAAAGGCCCCTGCACTACTTCTGAGAGCCCAGGCTGGGCTTGTTAAGTGGACTGCATGTCTTAGCTACATGCCAAAGCACACATGTGAGGTTTGATCACAACACGCTGTCAGGTCATACTTTTAAGTTGATAAAAATAGACTGAAGCAACATTAAGTCATTCAGCCAAGGGACAGACACCATAACCTTTCCTGACAGAGGGCAGCCACCTGGCCTGGCAGGGCCAGAGCCGTAAGGTTTCTGTTAATTTTCCTCATGAAAAGATTGTAGCTGAGGAACGCCAGCTCTGACTTGGATTTTAAAAGACCACCCCGGTTGGCCTGAGGGTTCCTCTGAGTAACAAAGGTGGACTGGAGGGACTACCTGGAGATAACTGTACCAGTTCTCAGAATAAAGAATAACTGATGATGTGAAAGGGTCTAGCTCCCTAACTAGCTGCTGTGGTATGGCTGTGAGTGTAGCCCTTAAAGGTCCTCAGTGTGGCAGTGAGGAGGTAGTGGGCCCTCTATTCTTATTTTTTTTAAAAAATCTTTTATTTATTTATTTGTTTGTTTGTTTGGTACAGGGTGTTGCTGCACAGCTCAGACTCATAGTGATCCTCTTGTCTCAGCTTCCCCAGTGTTGGGATTATAGGCATGTGCCACCACACCCAGATTTCATAGCTGGCTTGGCCCGGGCCAGCACAGTATGAGGGCCTGGGGATTGAACCCAGATCCTTGTGCTTGTCAGGCAGGCACTTAGACCATGGAGCTCTCTGCCTGGCACTGCCCCTTTAAAAGGCGGAGCTTAGTGCAAGGTGGTGAGTTCTCTGAAAGCATTACCTTGGGAAGGTTCAACAGGTTTCACACAGTGCGAGTTCTCCGGGGAGCAAGTTCCCAGAGGTGGGGAGGACAATGTGGGAGACATCACCATGCCTGATTGTAAAATATACTACAGAGTAACAAAAACAGGATGCTGCGGACACAGAAATAGAAAATAGCAGATAGACCAGTGGAGTGGGAGAGACAACACGGAAACCGGGGTCCCCAGGGCCATGACCTGGGGATGCACCTTTCTTCGTGCCATCCTTCACTCTCTGCTCCCTGCCACACGATGTGGGCAGCTTCTCCTCAGCTGTGCCCCTGTCAAGCCATTCTGCCTGCCCAGGAGCTGACTACGGGCTGAAACCTCTAAAAACCGTGAGACAGAAGAAACTCTGGGGCCGGCCTGATAGCTCAGCAGACTAAAGCACCTGCTTGGGCACAGCGCAGCGGCTGGGGTTGGATCCCCCGTGTGCCATGCTGGCCCCGTTCCTGGGGCTCGCTGAGATGGCGAGGGAGATGGCCTAGTGTCATGCATCTATAATCCCAGCACGTGGAGGCTGTACACAGCAGGATCACTACGAGTCCGATTGACATAGTGAGACCCTGAACACCCTGTAGGCCCTGCCCTGAATACAGAAAAAGCAAAATAAAACAAAACTCTGTCCCCGTGATGAGGACGCCACTCCGGCGGCCTCTTCCCAGAGGTGTTGGGAAGCCGGACATTGCAGTTGCAAGGCTGAAGGTGGACCCAGATTGCTCACCCTGTAGAATAATCAGTTCAAAATGGGTGAGAAGAAACGCCCCCAGCCCTGTATGCAAGCCTGGGAACTTTGAAACTGGTGAAGAAAACAGGCAGGACACTTGAAGCCACAGGGACGGTGAAGACTTCCTGAGTAGGAACCCCAGGGCACAGCAGCAGCCAGCAAAGTGGCCCTCACCCTCGTGCTAGCTGTGACCCTAACATTAGCCCCACGTCTCTGCCCACCAAAGGAAACAGTCACCAGAGGGAAGGGACAACCTGCAGGGTGTAAGAAAATCTCTGCTAGCTTCTTTTTCAGCAGATCACCAATCTCTACAATATATAAAGGGTCTCTCGCGTGGGGCCCCCACGTGAGATCGCGGTGGAAGCATAGACTGCATCTTGAATTTAGATGGTGCTGTCGGGGTGAGGATGCTTTTTGCTTCAGTAGTTTTTTTCTTTTACGAGAATTTTAGAAAACATGTGAAAGGAATGAAGCTCAGCCAGGCGCTGTGGTGCGCGCCTGTAACCCAGCTCCCCGACGGATGGAAGAAGGAGGATTAAAGTTCAGACCTCACCTGTGCAATTTATCGAGACTCTGCATCAAAAATAGAAAAAGCTAAAAGGGCTGGGGTACAGTTCCACAGGGAGCGCCTGCCTAACGTGCACGAGGCCTTGTGTTCAGTCTGCAGAAGGGGCTGGGAGATGCAAAATGAAGATGCCGGCTCTGTATTTCGTACATGGCGGGTGTACGGATGAACGGGAGGAATGACCAATACACATCAATGTTCTGGCTCCTCCGCCTCTGGCTCCCAACCCTCTCTGCCCTGCTCCACAATGCCACCAACTGCCATGGAGCCACTTCTTTGCAATTTCGAGGCCCTTTGCACCTACATCCAACACGTCCAATGCCTCTATGGGGTGGAAATCGTTAGGAACATTTCCAGTGTTCCCCAGTGTGGGATTTTTGGTCTGTGTGACAGTTCGTACCTTCAGTGAAAATTACTCTGGATTTAAATTCTGATCTTTTCCCGGGTGACGGACACAGAACAACCGTGCTGCTTCTCCCTTTGAGTACAGGATGCAGCGAACTGCATGAGCTTGAACAGTAGATTATTAAAAAAAATAAAACCCAGAAAACAGTAGATTGTAAAACTGGACCCGTGTTAGATGGCTTTGCCTGACAGTAAGCTCATTCGAGTGCTCTGAGTACTCTTAAGGCAGGCGAGGCTGTTGGAGACATTTTCCACTTGCAGTACTTGCTACTTACATTAGTATTTTATAGGGCTGGCATCCCAGTGGAAGTCAAGGCTCATTTGCATTCCCGTTTTACAGAGGAAGCAACCAAGGGTCATGGAGGTTAAGTGATTTGTGCCAAGTCACCCTGGCTTTACCAGCGATGGTAAAGTATCTGATTCAAAGAGTGAAGATCAGTTTATCTCCCAGGGGTCTGTTACCACCTGGGGCCCACCCTCCAGCTCTGCCCCAACCTCCTGGCTACCTGCAAAACTCCCCTTCTGACTCTGGCAGCATCAGCGAGGCCATGGGGTTCTTCATCAGGTCGGCCACCACAGGGTCTTTGGCTGTCACATAGAAGAAAGGTGTCCCCGTGCTGTTGTTGAGGGGACCGTCGCTGACGAGCAGGTAGCTCCCAAACGGCAGCCCCTGGAGGTGACAAACACGGAAAAGACCTTCTCAGCTGCAGAGCTGGGGACAGGGGCCGGGAGCTTAGAGCTGGCTTTGTGTCCCTGGCCAGGAAAGGCAGCACCGGGGCCCTCATGGGGAACCTTAGCATCACCAGGGGTATGACAGGAACTCAGGTAAGGCAAAATGGCCCCAACCCATCCAGTGTGCCGACAGAGAACTCTGGGATTTCTCTGGAGGGGACATGCAGCAGGGCCTATCTGTAGGACAGTTCCAGGATTCTTCTTCTTTATTTACTTACTTTGAGACACAGGCTTGCTATGCAATTCGAGCTAGCTTTGAACTCAATACGTAGCCCAAACTGGCTTTGAACTTGAGCTCACCCTCCAGCCTCAGCCTTCAGAGTGCTGGGATTACAGGCGCTCCCTAACACACCCGGCTATCGGATTATTCCTGAAGGAGTCTCTGAATAGCGTAAGTACTCGCTTGCTGTATTCAATTTACTATCACTTGAGGGAGGGGCAGTGACAGCGCTGGGGTAGTGGCCCTAAACTCTTCCTATAAGCTGCCTCGTAAACATCCTCTACTTGCATTGCCTCCCCTTAAATTTTTGGCAACTTTGGGGATAAAATTTAATTTTCCCTTTTAGTGTCTTTGATGCCATGACATTCTATTACTCTTTCTTTCAGGGCCACATGACTTTCTTACTTACTAGTTGTATTTTTATGATTAAAAAACAGCATTTCATTCTAGAACTCAGCAAATTATAGGAAACTGATTTGTTAGCCTTGGGCATAAAGGAAGCCACAGAGACGGCACACCAACTTTTCTCCATGATCATCCAGGACGGTGCATGAAGGGGTGTATGTCACATTTCTGTGACTTCCAACAGAGACAAAACACTGAAGTTTGAGTTTTCCAAACTTAGCTAACGCAGTGCCCCAATGGTCTACGGGGCAGCACAGTCCCAAGTCTGAAGGAGCACGTGCATCTCAGCAATTTAGGAATACTCGCTAGAGAGAGACTTTATAAAGGGCTGAGGATGGAGCTCAGAGCACAGGCCCTAAACCCATCCCCAGGACTTCAAGGAAGCACACAGCAATGAGACAGCTCACCCCCACTCAGCTCAGAATGTAGGGCTTGTCCTTGGAGTCTTGCTTGAGAACTGTGCGTAAAACTGTATGGGGAAGGACGGAAAACTTTTAAGGAGATATAACACTAAGGAGTCCTCCAAAATGGCGCTACCACACTGCTCGCAGTTTCCCATTGTGCGGGGGTACAGAGGTGTCCTTGGTTTATGGCATTTAGTATCAACATTGGGAAGGAGACCTCCTAGCAAAACAGAGGTTTCTGAAAGTCAGAGTACCTTTCACACTTGGGTACTGGACTTTTCATTGTTTGAAAAGACTTCTTTTACACCCAGATGAGCTTCATATTTAAGCTGTGCATTTTCTTACGTGCCTTAGGAGTGTAAGGCATGACCATGAAAAGCCAGTTGAGGGGGCCAGGAGATAGCTCATCGGCCAAAGTGCCTGACTGGCCAGAGCAAGGTCCTGAGTTTGATCCCAGTTTGGTGCTAGGAGCTAGAACTGGACCCAAAAGAGATTAGGAGTTGCCACGACTCAAATAAAGGTGTTACTTAGCTCCCACACTGGGGCAGCAACCTGGCTCTTACCCAAAGTCCTCTGCATCCTAAGAACATTAGTTCATTGTTTTTCTGCACAGTAACTATGAGCTCAAACTACTGTCCCGGAGTGAAACCCTCACCTCCGCCCAACAGCTCTAGCCCTTTCTGGAGCCTCTGCTGGTAGAAGCTGCATCCTCACAGCAATCAGGTCATCCTGGTGAAGGGAATCACACTTCCAGGTGGATGGAGCGTTGCTGCTCAGTGACACAAACTGCGGCATGGGATGGCTCAGACACATACTGCACAATAAGCCTCCTTTCCTGTCCAGAAAAATCCATCCCCAATGGGGCCTGAGCTCCTGGCCTTCCCACTGAGCTGCACTGCCTGCTCTTTCTTACATTATAAATCTTTGCCCAGGTTGGGCTGGAACTTGTCATATTCCCACCTCATCCACCAGGAAGCTGGGACTACTGGCATCAGGAGGGCCCCTCTGAGTTTCATGTTGGAAATGCAGATTTCCACCAAAGTGAATGCAGGCATGCCAGAAACATCTGGCCGGTTTCAGGTGGATGTCTGGTGGCCTCACTGAGAGTGGCCAGGGACGCACACGCTGGCTCTGCGATTCACTGCCATTCCTAAGACATCGAGGGCCGCTTTGTCCAGCTGCAGGGTCAGATGCTGGTTCACTGGACATCTCTTTGGCCAGTTCAAGTTGGGATGCAGTTCCTGCCAGGAAGCCTGGTCCTCAGAATCCCTATCTGGCCCCCCACACGCCCTTTGCAGGTAGCCCTGCACAGGCTGTTTTGGCGATCTGCTAGGACTTGAGTCCACTCAAGTCCGTGGGTGCTGGCCTTGCAAGCAGACTGGTCACCAGCAAGGATGGCCTCGTCCCCGGGTCGTACATGTAGCCCGCTGCTCTTACCTTGTCGCGCGTGGCCACGGCGGCCACGCAGCCCCAGGAGCTCGTGTGAGCCAGCGAGCGGGCAAGGCGGGCGCGCAGCGCGGAGCCAAGGGGCGCGGAGGTGGTGGGGCGCGCTGGGCGGCGCTCGCGGCGATAGGAGAACATGCCAGGGGGCGCGGGGCGCGGCGGGGCGCTGGGGGCGCCGTCTTCATGCGCCGTGGCAGGGAAGCTGCGCTGCCAGAGGCCTCCCGGGTCCTCCAGGAGCGCAGGCAGCGCCTCCTCCGTGGAAGCGCTGTCCAGCTCCTCGTCCACCTCGCCGGTGACGGCCCACGACACCGAGCTCAGGAGCACGTAGCCCGCGGCCGGTGACAGCAGCGCGCCACAGCACAGCAGCCAGCCCAGGCGGCTCCGCGACATCGTGCAGCCAGGCCGGGACCTGGCGGGACAGCAGCGCCCCCGCGCGGCCCTGCACCCAGTCCCCTGCCCTCTGGCCGCCGCAGGGCTCTTCAGCGCCCGGCCGCGTGTGGGAACCCGGCTGCGCGCGCCGCTGCCGCAGAGCAGGGCGCCGTCGGTCCCGCGCTGGCCTGCAGGGGGCTCCGGCTGCAGCCCCGGCCTGGCGCTCGAGCCCGCGGCACGCCGCCGCCGCCGCCGGCCAGCACGCAGGAGAAGGCTCCGTTAGCGCCGCTCGCTCCCGGCCACCCGGCCGCGCCGCGTGCTGGGCCGCACAAATCCCGCGGGGGGTCGGGCGTCTGTCGCCGCCTGCAGACTGGAAGGGCGTGCGACACCGACACCGCTTCCGTGCCGGCCAGAGCCACTTTTCCCTCCTGAAGGAGCAACTCCTTCGCATGGCCGGAAGGGCGCGCCCCGCGCATCTCCACGCAGCGCGGACGTTTTGCTTGGTTTGGTCGCGGTGTGCCTGGCTCAGGGCTTCCTGCGTTGAAATGT
>PVKN010007712.1:0-25734 GCA_004027915.1 Capromys pilorides | reverse complement strand
AGGATGTGGCCACCATGGTGAGCAGGTGGGCAGGGACCACAGCATCGTGGCCTTGCTGCCACCCTAAGGCCTGAGCCTCCTCACCCCCAGGGCTATGCTTCCTCCAGCCCATCCAGCTCCAAGAAGCCCAGCGGTTCCACCCAGCTCTGGCCAGCATGATGACGCCATTGCTGCTGACAGCCACCAAGTGTGTGCTGTGAGGCTGATCCTCCGCCACATGAGCCCTGTGTCTCACCTCACAGGATCCTCAGGCTCTTATTATTCCCATCTTACAGGTGGGGAAACAGAGGCACAGGGAAGCAGAGACTTCTCTCTAATCTCTTGGTTCATGAGTCACCCACAACGCTCGCAGTTGCACGGTGCCTTGGCCTACAGCGCACAACCCATCCCGTTCTCCAGAAGAGAAGGGGGGATTTCTTTCTCTTCAAGGAAAGTCCCAGGTCCCCACCAGATATGTGGCCATCTCTTCGTGAGGACAGTGCCATTCCTGACAAGAGTTAAGTCCATCAGCACAGACACCTCCAGTGCCCAAGGGGTGGGGCAGGGAATCACTCCCAATTGGAGACTGAGCTCAGCACTCCCAAGTGGAAGGGACTTGCAAGGCCATAGCCCCCAGAACTTGGGTTTATGGGAAGACAGAGGCTGATCCCCACACAGCGAACCCAGAAGCAGCGGTATTCAGGGCTAGACACAGCTCAGTGGCAGAGCAGGTGCGGCAGAGCAGGTTCCACCCTTGGGGAGGCTAAAAGAAAAGGCAGCGATTCTCTGCCAGGGTGGGGCGTGGGTGGGAGCCCTGGACCTTCCTGCACAACCTCCCTGCCCTCCGCTGCTCCGTCCTGCCTGTGTCATGCGGGAGGCTGACAGAGACCAGGAATAAAAAGCAGAGAGCCACAGGCACGGGATGGATTTTGACACTGGGAAGGCTGTCGCAGGTGGCCGTGGCCCGAGCAGGCATACTTCAGGCCGAGGGAGGAGGCCGGTGGAGCTCAGTTTCTGCGGGCGGTCCTTCCTGCCCCAAGAACCCTTCGGCGCTATGCTCTGACGTGGGAGGGCAGGCAGTGGGGTCTCTTCACAGGCTGGGCACTCTATTCTGGGAAGCCCAGCCTCGAATTCAAGGGAGCAAACGAAGATTAGAAATGTCCCCTCAGAGAGTTCACCTGTGCTGTTCCCAGCTCGGGGCCCCAGCCAGGCAAGGGACGGGTGGGAGCATCCAGTTTAGCACCCGCAGCCAGCAACAGAGACCCAGCGATGTTGGAGTGCCCTGCACCCTGCAGCCTCCCAAGATAGGGGTGGTGTTGAGCTCCTGCAGGCAGAGATCTCTCAGGGGAGCCCTGGGAGCAATGACCCCCAGAGACAGACGTGATCAGAAGATCAGCACCCCTGATTCTTCCACAACATCCGGAGGCAGGGTGACAGGGGCTGAAGGCAAAGAGGCGTTCCAGACTCGCAGCCCTGGCAGCCGTGCACCAACTCCAGGGCCAGGCAGCAGGAGCAGGACGCCCTTGCCAGGCGTGGGCTCTCCATGCAGCTGGGGGTGCTCAGGACAGCTTCAGCCCCAGCTCAGCCTCCCCCCTCCCTCTAGCAAGGGACAGCGACTTGCGGATCCAGGCGAGGCTCTGCCTGGATGATAGAAGTGGCATCCTGCGAGCCGTGTGGGCCTTACGAACAAGGTCACGCACCTGACAGTCGAGGGGTACGGCCATAAGGCACCCCCAAAGGCTGACCCCACTGCACCCTAAGGGTAATTAGGAGTTTTGGCGGTTACCGTTTTGAAAGTGCCTACTATGTGCTGGGGTCCTTCATGTCCAAGGTGCGCAGGGCCCTCCCAGATCCCACCCTGGCCACACAGTTCATCACCATCAGCTCGCTGTGGAGTCCAGGTCTCTGGGAAGCCACCTCTCAGCTCCTGGCTCAGCGAGGCCACCACGCCACCTCCTGCAATGCAAAAGCAAGCCTGGGAGAGTTTCCAGGGACAGCAGACAATCCCAGAAGCCTTCCTGGAAGGGGTGGGAATGGGACCTGCTGGGTCCTCACAGGGAGGGAAGAGCCCTTTCCTGAAAGCCCCTCATTGATCTTTGTCTCTGCTGTGTGGATTTAAAATGAACCGACACCCTTGCTGGCAGGGAGGGGGTCATCTAAACACGATTAAACAACCATTAGGCCTCCTCAGTGGGGAAATGGAGACTTACAGACTTCCAAAGCTCCATTTAAATGCAAATGCAGTGTTGTGGGCTGGAACTGGGATCTGACTAGCATTAAAGGCACCATCTTCCTCACTCCTGGTGGCTCCTGGTGGCTCCTGGTGGCTCCTGGTGACTGGGCCACGATCTGTGGTGTCGTGCTGGATAGGCATCACTCCCATCTCACTCCCTCCTTACCGTGAGGGTGCACAGCTGGTTTTTATGATGATTACATCTGTTCCAGAGGAGTTGGATGGGGAAGGCCCAAGGTCACCCAAGGTCACCGACCCCAGGATGACAGAGCGAGGCTACAGACCCCAGAAAAGCCTCACCCTGTACAGCTTCTCTCAGAGGCAGGAGATTCCAGAAGGCAGCTGGGACACTTCCAGGTGACCAAAGAGTCCTGGTTTGTTTACCACTTTCCCAGTTTTCAAAAAGCCTGTGTCCCCATGGATGAGTCACCCCAGAGGCGAGCCAGAAAGAGGGCAAAGGGACGGAGAGGTGGGAGCTGGGAGGACAGAGTTTCCAGGCCTTTGAGTTGGGGCTCCAGGGAGGAGGCTGGGAGCCCCTGGGGCCTGCCGGGTTAGGACAGAGCGACCCTGGGCAGCCCTGACTCCCGCTCTGCCCCCAGGGTCCTCCCAGGACATTGCCCCAGGCCGAGGCAGGACCAGTGGTGCACACGTGGTTTGGGGCAGGGGATACCTGGTCCTCTGGAATCCGCCGGTCCCCCAGGAGCAGCCCTGCTCATCAGCTCTGTGCCCGCAGCCGATGCTGCTCCTGAAGCCTACGCTGTCCCTAGCCACTGTTTGCTGTGGTTTTGCCTTCGGACTATAACCACCAGGGTGCAGGAAGCCAGGGCCAGCTCCGCACATAGGCAGCAGGTCCCCCAGGAAGAGGCAGGAGCAGAGGCTGGTGAGGAAGAGATCTTAGCTCCCCACTTGGGTGCCCTGTGGGGGGCAGGATGGGGGCCCCCCTGGGGCAGGATGGAGGGGGCCTGGGGCCCACATGGCCTGATCTTGAGAGGGAAGGAGAGCAGATCCAGGAGCCACCACACCGGAAGTCCATCCAGGTAGGGTTGGTTCCGCTTTTCTCTTTGGACTTCAGTTTCCACATCTGCCAAATGGGGACCCCAGCAGGTGTTCTGCCCATGGGATGCAGCGGGTCACAGGGCAGAGGCAGCCCAAAAGACCACATGAAGCGGCTGCACAGTTTGGAAGAAACAAGAAGACAGTGAAGGGAAGGGAAAAGAAGAGAGCTAGAAAGGTACCAGTGAGGGGGCAGTCTGGGCAGAGACAACAGGCGGCGGAGGCAGGTGGGAGCACTCAAAAAGGGGATCAGATGCGGACCCATCAATCAGTTTTTATATCTCCGGCCGCCCCTGCAGCCCCTCCGCTCCACCCCGCCCCGCCCCGCCCCGCCCCCACGGATAATCGGGAAGGGTGAGATTCCGAGGGCCCACCCTCAGGCCCTGAGCGCTGCTCCTTTGTTTGAAGTACTCCCCGTGAATTATGCAGGAGGCTGCGGAGCCCGGGCGCCAGGATCGCTTCATTATTGATGAGAGATGAGGAGTCCTCCGCTGACAGCCTGCCTAAGAGATATGATTAGCTTGTAAAAAATTAATCACTGTTCGCAGGGAGGACACGGATTAAACCTCGGGGAAGGGTGTTATCGATGTTCCCTAATTTCGGGGGACTTTGAAAAGGTGTTGGAGCAACTTGGAGGAGACAATTAAATTCAATTAGCATCACAGTGAGGAAATGTCACTCTCTCCTGAGGCCCGTGGGGACCTCCCCTAGCTCTGGGTCATCCCTGAAGCTCCTCCCAGGTCCTCTCTCCAAGTGACCTCGTGCTCACCTGTGCCTCTATTTCCACTTGAAGGCCCGTAAGTCTTGGGTCATAGCTGCAGCCTGGGCCTCTTCCCAATGCCTCCAACCATACATTCAGCTGCTGGCCCAACACCCTCTTCGTGCGTCTCAAAAGGCACCCCAAGATCTCTCCTCTCTCTCCCTCCCCCCATCATCTCTTATCATCCCTATCCCTATCTCTATCTGTATCATCTTTCATTCTTGGGTACCAAGGATTGAACATCCAGGGCCTTCCCACTGAGCCAACTTTCTCAGCCCTGTTTTCACATGTTAAAGACAGGTCTTACTAAGTTGCTGAGTTATGCAGGTGGGACTTGACCTCACGATTCTGCCTGAGTCTCCCAGACGGCTGGCATTACTGGTATGTACTACCAGACCCTGTCCCTCTCAGTGAGAACTCCACCCACAACCAAACCCAGACCCAAGACCCACTGACTGAATTATGAGACACTCTTGGGTTCATCTACTCTCCGTCTTTCACCAGCTGTCGCTTTAGTCCATGTCAGCCTCCCCTATCACCGGAATGGCAGCAGTGGCCTCTCCCAGGTGTCAGAAAGCCCACCACTCTCCTCCCACCCTCCCACCCTTTTCTGATTCCACCCACAGCTCCCTGGCGATCTAACCCACCACGTATTGGCAGAGTCTGGCTTCCAAGAGTGCCATGTGCATCTTCACTTCCACCCTTGGATTCCTCTGGTGTGGAGGGGCAGGCAGCCCCAAGCATGAGCTCATCCTAGAAGTGACACCCCCAGAGACACCCCACCAACAATGGAGGCTGGGCTGCTCAGCAACCCTGGAGGCCTGGGGTGGCTTCTTTGGAGGCCCCCACAGGAGGGCACCTTCAGCCTGAAGCAGCTTCCCAGGACCGTGGCTCAGGCTCCCCAGAGAGCTGCAGCTGCCTGCACCTGAGGTTCTGTACTGGTTCACTCTGAGTCCGGGACCTCCACCAGCACACACCTACTGGCCACGCCCTCTCACTTGAAGCCTTCCGGGATTTCATGCTGATTGTACACTGGCAGCAATCCCTTGAATGTGAGGATGGGCCAGCGTAGGTTCCCCCCACATACAGCCTCTCGGCATTGGAGACAACAACGGAAGCAACACAGTTACAGTTACCTTTTCCCCGGCCCTCTCTCCACCTCAGGAGGCTACAAGACCTGGGAATCCTCCTCAGGTCTTCCCCTGCTGCAGGTCACAGATCCTCATCAGAGAGCTGTTCCCCCTGCCCCCAAAGGAATGGGACATCCTGTCTCTGAGAATCCATGACAGGGAGAGGACCAGAACAAATAGACCTTGCTCTTACCAGTTTATACTTGTATCCCATCATCCCTCATGATTGTCTACTTCTTTATCAAGCCTGCATCAAAACACAGAGGTTGGTCTGCAGCTGTACCTTTACATGTACAAGGTCCTGGGTTGAAACAATGAATGAATGAAGGAATGAAGGAAGGAAGGAATGCATGAGTGAATGAATGAGTCTGCAGGCTCAATCTCTGGTACTGGCCCTGCCCCAGGCAGCCCCATGTAGGCCACCAAAACCAGGCATGGTAGCGCACATCTGTAATCCTAGCACTAGGGAGGCTGAAACAGGAGGGTCACTATGAGTCTAAGCTGCATAGTGACACCCTGTACCAAACATATAATTTTTTTAAAAAGTGAGATTTCAGCCCTACCCCATGTGTCTGCAGCTTTTTGATTAGTTTGAAATAACTATTATGTCAGAGAGGCGTCCTAAAAGATAGCAGGATGTGGTCAACAGTCACACCTTGGGGTGCTGCATTCTGAGACCCATTGCCTCCCTCTAGAGCCTCCTACTCACCATGCATCTCCCTGCCACACAGGCTTTGCCCATGCAGAGCACACGGCCTGTAGCTGTCTCTGAAGCTCACGTCTTCCTTCTGGTTTTGCCCAACTGTCAGGGCTGTCTGAGCTTTTCTTTGAGCCTCATGATGAGGTTTGACCTCCTCCATCCCACCAGATTCCGTGATTTTATTGCTAATGATCAGAGCTGCATTTTCACGGTTTTCATGTTTCTTTATGGGGTTGTTTGATGGGCATCTGCCTCTCCATCAGAAGTGGGGCATCATGAGGACAGGATAAAGGGAAGAGGGATGAGCAAGGCCACCTTGAGCTCGGCCCAGTAGCCATTCCTCTCTTCCCCGGTTGCCCTCTGCGAGGTTGTACTCCCTCCCCCCTGCCCACATTCTAAATTCTAAAGAGGAGCTGCACTTAAATGATTAAGCTGTTTCCTCGTAAGTTTACAGAACCCAGAGCCTCTGGTGGCCTTCAGATCACACCAGAGCATACAATGCCCCTCCTTATTCTTTAGTTCTAAGCATCAGCTGAAATAAAACTTGCAAACTGCTGTGAGGCTGAACCTGCAGAAAGGTAATAGAGCCGCCTACCGAGCCGCAGAAGCTGGCCCCGGGAGGCTGAGGTCCACAGCAATTCTGGCCAGAGAAAAAGAAAAACACAGGGGGCGGGACACATTCTGAACCTTGCTCAGCATGTAGGCTTCTTGTCCATTTTCCCCTGAGCCTCTAAAACCCCTTCCACGCACCCAGCTTCCTGAAATGATAATCCCCAAGTTCGCCAGGCCAGCCTTGGCATAAACTGACTTCCCCCCAGTGACTGACTCCCAAGGACTGGCTTTTCAGAGCAGCCAGCCCCGGTCTAGCAAGAGACTGTACACATTTTCTTGGTTTCACCCTCGTCAGTGTTTTAACTCCTGGCTGAGAGCTTCTAGGTCTCCCCCTGCAAGCACCAGGTTCTGGCTAGCATCGCTCGCTCTGTACACCAGGGGCTCTACCCACCCCGAGCTGCTTGCACTTTGCTGTCTGCCCCTCTCAGCTGAGCGCCCCCTGGAATGTAAACTCCCCGAGCCATGCCCCTGCCTCGTGCCCAGGCTTTCATGAAAGCATGTAGACTGCACAAAAGACCCTTCACGTGGACCCTCACCTGCTGGCCTCCCTGCTCCTAAAAATCACCCTAGGGTCAAGGGCGCTAGAGGGCTGTTCTGGACCCTCTCCTTAAAGCTTTATTTTATAAAGGAGGGAAATTGGAGCCCAGAAATGAAAAGTCACTTACCGCGGGTTCAAAGCTTGAGAGTGGCGCCGTGTGGGCATCCACCCACGCTTTTCCCATGGCGCCTGTCACCCATGTTCCTATCTCTTGTCTCCCCATTCCTGGAGTCCAGTTTAAACATCAGCTCTTCCTTAGCCAGAAAAAGTGCTTCCTTCTGAAAGACCACCAGCGCCTTTGCTTGGGGTTTGGGATTTGTTTTACGTGGTCTGTGGAGACATCATTCACGAGGCGTGGCATTTCCTGTTCTGAAGGTCAGGCTCAGCGATCCAGCGATCCAGCCTTTGTGTTTATACCCAGACCTGAGGTATTGAATTCTAGCTGGGGTCGTTACTTACGTAGGACTCTCAGCTCCCTGGTGAGGGCAAGACAGGGGTGATCTCATCTCTGTGTATCCCACATGAAGGACCTGCACCCAGTGAGCTCTGTACAAGGCAAGTGGGTCCATATAATATCTCCCTAGGGGAAAGGGTAACAGTGGCCACCCCTTCTTAAGTTGTCCTTCGACTTCCCCTGCCTTTGCCCAGTATTCTAAGTTCTAAAGAAAAGCCACACTTAAATAATAAAAATGTGAACTGCTTAGTAATCTTTCTTTAGATACCACCAGAATATCTGGTGACCCTGACATAACATGAGAATGTACTAGCTATCACTTCCTTATTCCAGTCCTGTTAGAAGCGATGGGTTTGTCTAAAGAATTGCAATAACTGGATATGAGAGGTCATTGAGTTGCAATGTTCCAGCCAGAGAGAAAAAAACGGACGAGAAAAGGATCAAAGAAGACACACACTTTCGAGATAAAGACCCCACTCAGCAGGGAGCTGTCTTGTCTCTGTCCACCTGCACCACCTCTCCCTCCCCACAAAAGTCTTTGTGGACGTGAGCATGCCAAGATAGGGCTTTGAGGACGATGCCTTCCTGTCTTCTCAGGCCTGGCCCTTGAACAAACCTAATTTCCTGCATCTGACTCTTGTCTCGCAAGTACTAGATTTCAAGTGGTGAGCAGATGGACCCAGTGACAAAAAGGCTTGAAAAATAACAATGGCTGGCATCTCGTGGCGGCTGCTGGCTGCCAGGCCCTCTGCGAAGAGATCTGCCTGCATGCTTTCGCCGAACATCCAGGCTCCCCACAGGATGGGGTATATTACTCCCACGTTACAGATAAGAACACTGAAGCACAGAAAAAGTAAATAACTGAGGCAAGTCTCACAGTTTGCAAGTCACGGAGCTGGGCTTCAAACCCAGCAGGATTATGGCTCCAAAGTCTCACTTTAAATCAAAGTGCTCAGAGGTTTGGGAGACCAACTGTTCAGGTTTGCCTGGGATATGGTCCATTGTGTTTGAAAACCAGGACCGGCCCAGGCACATCAGGGCAAGCCAGTCACCCCCTGGGATGTGTGCTCTTTGAAGGTGACATTCAGTCCTGGCTGGGGGTCCTGCTGGATGAAGCTGTGCCCCAACTTTCTGCCAGCCTGTGACTGCTGTTGAAGCCGCTCTCCCTCCTCCTTTGGTCTGCTTTAGGCTCTTGAGAGAGAATACTGTGTCTTACCTGGATTCTGTCCACCAGGTTAATGTTTCTTTGGGGTGCTGTGCTGAGATTCTGGGGGACAACAGGAGAATCAGCCTGGTATCTCAGGCCCAGACCAGCCCTCAGGGCCTTCTGTGAGGATGGGGTTAATGAGGATCATGGAAGGAGGAAAAGTGAGTGGGAGAGGAGATTCAAAGGGGTCCCTCGCTTCACACCAGCTCATCCTGAGGGCTTGGCTACGTGCTCGACAGGTCTACCTCTGTACCCTGCAGCTGCGGAGGCTCACAACACAGGCAGGAATCACTATCCCTATTCTATCCCCAGGAAGAGGAAAACTCAGAGAGGGACGTGGCCTTACCTTGGGTCGCACGGCTTGAGCTCACACTGCAGCAGGACCGTGGGGTTCACGGAAGAGCATCCACCTCCTCCCTCTCTGCTTCTTGACTCTACTGCGGCAGCGGTCAGACAGCAGAGGCCTGGGTTGGGCCTCAGGGTCAGGCTGCTGGTGGGGGCAGGCAGGGAAGGAGGGATGGGACACCTGCAGAGGGACAAGCCAGGTGATTTGACATGATCAGTCTGAGGTCCTCCAAGGGGCTGGACGAGCATGGCACGGCCAGGAGGGATGAGGGGACCTGTCCCAACAGCAAATCATGGGGAATACTCAAAGTCCCAAATCAGCTGACTCTCATTTGAGGGAAAAGGGGCCCCTCTGGGCCCTGGGCCCTGGGCTCCCAGCCCTTTCCTGATCCCATCCTATTTGCAATCTTGATCCCTGCTCCCTCTCCTTCCATTCCCCACCCACCAGGAAGTTCCCTTCCTTCCTAGAGCCACTCTTGGGCCAGCAACTCACATGGCCTCTCTGAGCACCCTGAGCGGCGCCCGCTCCCTTGGGACCTCTACCTGCTCGCAGGCACTGGGCCGTGAGCTTCTGTGACTCACACTGGGACCCCTCCAAAGATGCGGTGACACCCACGCCCCAGGACTGAAAGGGGCGCTCATGGCTGGCTCGTGCCTTGCTCCTCCACTTTGTACGCACCTCAGCCTCATCTCAAGACAGGAGGGAGCCTGATGAACTTGTACCCCACCCCGGTTTAGTGGGTGCGGAGTGAGCCCAGGAATCTGCACTTTCAGCACTCACCCCAAGTCAGCTACTATTCTCACCCATGGACAGCTGGGGAAACTGAGTCTTAGAAAGTAAGAAGAGCCTGGAGGGGATCAGCCAGCTCCCAAGCTCCAGAGCCAAGGCTCGGAAGGCTGAGTAGAGGGACACGAGGTGCTGCTATGGCTGGATTCAGGGACTCTAAGACTCAGAGGGCCACAGTGGGGATCAATGTCACCTAGACCCCAGCAGCAGGCTTGACCTTGGGTCTGAACCTCCATCCTCTTGAAGACCAGGAAGGCCCGAGAAGCCCACCAGGGTCAACCTCCCAGGGTAGCCGGCAAAGATAGCCTCATCTGCTGGAACTGGAGCGGTGCCATCCACCTGCCTGAGGAATTGCTAATAATGGCTGGGTTTTAATGACGCTAAATTAGTAGTGACAATACCGCAGCTCGGAAGGCACCCCTGGAACTGCAGGCATCAGTCCGAAACGGTTTCCAGAGCTCCTTTGCCTCGAGGCTGGGGAAGAGAGGAGAGAAAGCAGGAAGGGAAACGATGCCAACTGGTACCATAAATTGGGACAGGATCGGAAAGGAAGTCATCGGACACAAGACCTCAGGGCAGAGGGAAGCAGTCCAGAAGGGCATCAGAGAGCTGCCTACCAGCCTCTCGCTTGCCCTTGAACCCACTTTCTCTGTGTAGACCACTGCAGCACGACAATAACAACACCACAGTGACGATCATCACCACACCTGGCATCCACTAAGGATGCCAGCATCTGGCATCTAGGTCTTGTTCTGTTGCTTCCCACGTTTTAAGTAACCAGCTCAGTCTTTGTCTCTACCAAATAAGGACTGGTGGCCGTTGCCAGGCATGACTGCCAAAGCCTTGTCCCTCAGCCCACAGAGAGATGAGATCTCTCTCTTTTCCCCTTGGCCTGGGAGGGCTGAGGGAACAGGGTGGGAAGGAGGGGCATGTAGCTCTCTAAGCTAGATAAACAAAGGCACAGCTATGTCTGCCCTAGGTGAGGGACCCTGACTCATGGACTCTTGGTTCCCATTGTGGGATGTCTCCCTCCTCTGAGGCAGCCCTGCTGAGAGGAAGTGCAGACTCCAGAGCGGAAGACCAGAGGCCAGGGCCAAGGCCCTGACCACCTCGTGCCTGCCCCAGCTCCTGTCTCAGTGAAAGTGACACCCTCCGCCCTATCAGCCCAGGGCCTTGGCCTCCCTCGGGGCCACATGCAAGCGGGAGCCCTGTGGATTCTTCCACCCAAATGCGACCTGACCTTGCCCGGCACCAGGCCCCCTCTGCTCCAGCTTCTCACTGCCTCCTACCCCAGGTCCTCAGAGGAACCCAAGCGACATCTTTCTCTCTTCCACTACAGCTCTGCTGGCTTCTGCAACCTTAAGTCCCCTCTCCTGTCTGCAGTGGCCTTGCTGCCCCACCCCCACACTCAGCGGACGTCCCAGCCTCAGTGTCTCCTCTCCCCAGGGTCTGCCCTTTGCAAAGGAAGCACCCAGCTCAGTCTGCTACTGTTACCTTCTGGTACCTGGGATACCAGCGCACCATCACGAACCTGTGGCCTGATTCACCCCTACAAAGATGTGGTGTCCAGCACTGGGGCCTCAGTGGCCTGCTGACTCCCAGGCCCTGGATGTTGGGTCCCTCCTGCAAAGCCCACTCAGCTGCCCCCATTCCTTGAGGCTGTCTCCACTGTAGCTCTTCCTGAGCTCCCACTTCGAAACAACCCAGCCTTATCACAGCTCCCTGGGTCCTCCAGAGCCAAGTTCCAGGGGCCATTCCCTGGCCCCGAGACCCCCTCCGAAAGAGCCTCAAGTCTCTTCTCCCTAGATACTTAGTGTTCGCCAAGAAGTGAACATGCTGATCCTATTTACTGATGAGAATATGGACTTCCCTGGAAGTATCTATGTTAATAAGGAACTAAGAGGCATAAATAAGTAATTGACTAATGAGGCCCTAGAAATGCCCGGTCAGCACAGGGCAGCCAGCTGCCCTGCAGGGCTGTGCAAGGTGCCTCGCAAAGTAGTATAGAGAACATCTTGAGTCAACATGCTTAACCTTTTGCACCTGCATTTCCTCACCCATAAAACGGGGGTAATCACACTGCACGTCAGTTAGCCCTTATCCTAAGCATGGGGGGCCACAAATACTTCAGGTTTCTTTCAATTTTGAAATATCTGTATGTACACAGTAAGACATCCTGGGGGTGGGAACCAAGAGGAAATACAATATTCATTAATGTTTCACATATACCTTATGCCCCCAGCCCACAGTTCATAACAATTTGAATAATTTTGTACAAGAAACAAAGTTTCACGGTATGGAATTTTCCATTCCTGGCATCCTGTCGGCATTCAAAAGCTTCTGACTTGGAAGCGTTTCAGATCTAGGATTTTGAGAGGTGTTGAGCCTGTGCTCCCAGCCACTGTTAGGACGGTGGCTTTTGTCTGGTCCTCGGTGAATGATGCCCAAAATGCTATGTTGTTTGTAGTCTGCAACTGTTTCTGTCTGTTACCTACCAGTGGCTGGCTCCACCTTCTTCATGGCTATGGCCCTAGTGCCTGGTATGGTACATGGCATGTAATAGACACTCAGTAGAATCCTTGAATGAATGAATGAATGAATCAATCAATCAATCAATCAATGAGTCAATGAATGAATGAGTGGGTGGGTGGGTGGATGGGTGGATGGATGGATGGGTAGATGAATGAATGGATGGATGGATGGATGGATGGATGGATGGATGATGCATGCATAAATGGATGGATGGATGGATGAATATGACAAATTGATTCAAATACTTCTAAGGATAATCCCCAAGCAGTGGTAAAGTTACACTGGATATTTATTGATTTTTTGTGCTGCTGGGGATCAAATCTAGGGCCTTCCTCATGTGAAGCCAGGACTCCATCCCCATCCCAGCACCATATTAATGAGCACTATTTTTAAGGTTGCTCATTAAGGAAGAATCCAAAGTCCACTCATCAAGGCAGATGAAATAAATGGCAGCGCAGCCACGGCATCCTGGCCTGCAGTTGGAGTGGTGAAGCGGGTCCCCGCTCATTGACACTGAAAGCTCTTTGCTGCTGTCACTGAATGAAAGAGGCCAATGACAGAGCAGAGTATTTTTTTGATTTGATTCAATTTGTGTAGTGTGTGTGTGTGTGTGCATGTGTGTGTGGACGCACACCCTCCTGCGTGCACACCGTGCAGTCTGCAGTGCTCAGCACTTGTTTCCCAGTGATAAGACTCCAGGGAAGAGGTTTTCTTCTTTCTTCTGCCTGTCTAGGTTGCCTGGGGCTTTGAAATTGAGAATATTGCAAATAAAACTTAGCACAGAGACAAACTGAAAACAATTTAATGTGAAAAGGGAAAGGAAGGGAAGAGAGAAGATAATGACCATACAGGCTGTGGCCAAGGTCTCCGAGCCTGCAGGTGTCCACGCCTTCCAGCTCAGCCTGTCCCCGCTCTGTCAACCCCCCACTCTCCCTGGGGACAACAGGGCTGGGTGAAGGATAGGGACAGCTGCTCCGCTGAGGCTCCTGCTGGCAGAAAGGGCCTCACCCACCGAGCCTCCTCCGTCAAATGCTCTAATTTTGCATTCCTTTTTTCAGTTACTTTTAAATCTATGTTTACTTGGCTGTGTTAGTAATAGAACCCGGGACCTCCCACCAAGCAAGGCTAGCGCTCTGCCACAGAGCTATCCCCAGCCCTGGGAGGTGGCAGCGCCCACTAGGGAGTTCTGTGGTGGACCATGGTGGAACCACTTGCTGTGACAGCAGTGGCGGAGGAAACTGTGAAGCGCGTGACAGTCAGGAGGCTTTGGCAGCCAGGCTCTGTCTAAGGTGGGTCCACATTTGTTCTTACTGGAGCTCTGGTTAGGTGGTGCAGCTGCTGATGCTGTCGTTGGCTCAGCCAATAGTGACAGCTGTGTGTGTGTGTGTGTGTGTGTATGTGCGTGCACGTGCACACACACGAATGTCCCACACGTACATGTAATACCTTAGAGACATTAACTTAACTGCTCATTGTAGTGGCTTAGGAGCTTGACTCTGTCATTATCCCCATTTTCTACTTGAGGAAACTGAGGTACAGAGAGGCTTAGTATGTCCCACGAGGCCACTAAGCTAATAAGAGGCAGAGGCCACCTGGCTCCAGACTCTGGAACTATGCCCCGCCAACCCCGCACCTTACTGAGGCTCAGCCTGCATAAGTCACTAGGCAAGGCCACTCTGTGAGTGGCCAGCAAAGCCGTGACAACCGGAAGAGGCAGGCTTGGCAGCCCCGGGCCTGGGCCTCGGTCTTCCTCAGTGCCTCTGTGGTGCTGGGGCCCCTCCCCCTCCTCCCAGCATGGCGCAGCCTCCCTGGTGCTTCCAAACTTCGAGGCAGCTTGCTTGACAGTTGTTTTCAGAACACGAACATTTTTCTTCTTTCCTTTTCAGCTATTACAGATAAGAAAGCACCTCTCGGCTCTGAAACGGGCATTAACTACATTGTATTACCGGCTGTGCTCTGGCTGCTTTGACATCTTGGGAGCTTTTTCACGGCTTGGGAAAGGCTGCTGCTGCCAGAGATGGCCAGCTAACCCCGCGAGAGGAGGGAGAGGAGCATCCTTCCACATGCAAACCTCCCCAGCAGAACCTGGCCCCGCCGCGGAGCTGCCAACCCAATCCACAGGCTCACCAGTCCTGCATCTATCTGCTCTGCCCACTCACTTACTTGGGCATTTCTACGTGGGAACACCACAGGCAAGGCCCTGCCACGCACCCCTCACCTCCACCACCTGCCTGCCCTCTAGCGTCCTCTCAAGTCCCCTCCTCTTGGAAGTGGCCTGTGACATCTCTTCTCTGTGGCTGTCATCTCCCCTTCTATTAGTCTCACCGCATCTGAGTAACGCTAAAATCACATCGTTTTAGTTACTATTCTGTAGTTGCTGGGACAAATGCACGACACACAAGCTTAGGGGAGGAAAGGTTTGTTTAGCTCACAGTTCCTGGAGGTTTCAAGACGCTGCCCCCCCTTTATAGGGACTGGAGGAGGGGCTGGGGCACTGCCGTGTCCAGGATGATCTGCTCCATACCTCCGCGCAAAACCGCTGCCTTGGGGTGGGGGGTGGCACTCTGACAGCGCTGCTGTCAGTGTAACGGTTGGAGCCTCTCTTGGTCACGCCCCCTCAAGCCCCGCCCCTCAAGCTGCATGCTTGACAGCCCCATGATTTACATGCGGCTTTGGGGGAACAACTAGCTACAAACCACCACACACATGCTCAACACAGATCGTCCCTGCCTGCTTCAAGGAACAGGTGACGTAGTCGGATGGGCCCCTGCGAGCGTAGGACATCACGCCCTCGCTTCCTGCACAGCCCCTCCGGCCCAGCACAACCTCAGACTCAGCTTTCGGCACTGCTGGCACAGTGAGAGAAGTTCCCCACCGTGGCTGCTAAGAGTGTGGGTTCCAGGCCAGCTGTGCCCTCCCAGGCTGCGCATCCTGAGGTCATTGCTTAACCTTCCCAAGCTTTGGTTTCTCTGTGTCTAAAATGGGGAAATGGTCCCAACCTCACATGATCTTCTTCATGGCTGCTCGGGTTCCCTAAAAAGAGGTGAGGGGCGCCTAATGTCAGTGCCTATCACAAGGGCTGGGTTCCAAATCTTGCAGAGGAAAAGACAGATTTCTAAGAGGTGAGCATCTCCCTCAGGTCGGTGGAGAGAAGCAGGTGAACCTGGCGCCACCATGAGCCAGGCAGTGGCCAGAGGCAGGTACGGGCAGAAGGAGGCGCTCACCCTCAGCTCTGCGTCCCTGAAAAGGTCACCTGCCACACGGTGGGTGCCAGGTGACTCGCCCCAGCCCCTGTGCAACCCTGGTACCCCCAACGTAGGCCTGGGTCCTCTCCTTAGGAGGCTGCAGGAGAAGTTGCTGCCTAGACCCCTCCCAGGCAGGGTGGCAGGGCACTGCAGTAAAGCTTCAGTTCTAATGTTGCTTCCTCCTAGGTACCGCTAGTGAGAGCCTGACTGATTGGTGATGGTCTCCTGCCTTGATGTCCCTCGTCTCTCCCATGTCCCCCGGGGTTCTGTGCTGACAGCCCTTGTCACTGATATTCTCTTCTCTCACTATTCACTCACCATTTCCTCCAACTAGAGAAGCACCTCATGTGGAACCCTTTTCTCCTCTAATGACACTTCCTCCACATACCTCGGTGCCTCCTGGGGCCATAATAGATGCTCAATCAACACGGACTGACTGATTAGATGAAACATGGATACACTGCCTGCAAAAAAAAAAAAAAAAAAAAAAATGTGGTTGGATATGTTGAGATGCAATAACGGAAGCAGGGGGCCTAACTGGGTTTCAACAGTGGAGACCCCCTCCCCATCCATGGGGGCAGGGGGAGGGGAGGATGGGACCCAGGGTTTCACACACGCGCGAGGCAAGTGCTCTGCCTCTGAGCTACACCCCAAGCAAGCCCCACGAGGACCCTTTTAGTTCATGGAGCAGGTGCTCAAAGATGGTAGGGGCTTTGATCAGGTGACCAGAGTAGGACCCGAACTCTGTTTCTCAGAGCTTGTCTCAGCTCTGTCACTCTCTGAGCACTGGATCTTCCTTCATATTGGCTTTCTCCTGCGTACATGATGGCTACCAGCAGCGTAGAGGCTTCACTGTTCCCACCCAGCAAGAGAGAAAGAAAGAGGAGGCTCAGCCACTGATAACCACGCGGTACACATCTGATTGGGCCACTGCATGGAATGAATACCTTACGGTGTTGGGCCACTGGATGGAATACTGTATGCTGATTGGCTTAGGCCTGGACTCCTGACCAACCACTGGTAACCATGACCGCGCTTCGTGGAGTTAACTAGGTGTCTTAGTTACTTTTTACCCATTGCTGAGACAAACACCCAACACTCAAAGTGAAGGAAGGAAAGGTTTATTTAGCTCACAGTTGGTGGAGGTTTCAGTCCATATTCGGCTGGCTCCAAGGTGGCAGAAAACAATGAAGAGCAGAGGAGGAGCAGCAGCTGTGGCATCCATCAGGCCTGTCTCTTCCAAACTCTGTGCCACTGCAGAGCTCCTCCTAAGTGGCGTGGCTACAAAGATCAAGCTCCTCCAAAGATGAGGACTTCTCCAAGGAAGCCGGCAGGGTTGGGCCAGGCAGGAAACAGCCAGGGCAGGGTGGGCTGGGCTGATCACACAAAATCTTCCTCAACTCTTTTTTTAGCTTTTTGTTCTGAGTCACTCTGGGGTGGCCCATCTGGCCCTGGGGGTGGAACCAATCACATCCCAGGGCCCGACCTCCGCATCCTGCAGGATGGGGCCCCCACAGCTGGGGACCAGCCCAGCCCATCCAGCCAAGCTTCCTCAAGTTAACACAATGTATCAACTACCACACCAGGATCACTGCCTACCTGTAACCAGGCTTCTTAACAGTGGAGTGAATACTTGAACGGAAAGGATTATTGAAGGGTGTTGAAGTGTCCAGACCTACAGTATTATTATGCTAAGTTAGGGATGAGGGAGCCCCTTCCCGGAGGCTAGGTCGTATGCCCAAGCTCACTGAGCTCATACACAGTGAAATCTGGATTTAAAACCAGACCTTCCTTTCTGTCTCTGGGTTCTCGGTGACCAGGCACTGAGTCCTCCTGCGCTGCTCAGATCCCAGGACAGGGGCTGGTTCAGTGAATTCCACTCTCCAGGACACGGAAGCAGCAGGATCCCTCTAGTGACACAGTAACCCCGACTCAATCACATAGACCAAAGGCAGCTGAGCACAAGTATCTATTGTAGAGCAAAAACCAGAAAGTAGCGCTTAGTATAAAGCAAAGGCAGAGGGCCCCTGGCCCTAAACCCAGGAGGCAACCAGAGCTCACCCAGCAGCCTCCATGGGAACTCTTCGTCTAGGGGTTTTTATATACAAACATGACTGCATCTCGGCAAGCTGAGGTCAACCTTTGCGGTTACTACTAGGAAAGTCTGATTCAGAAGTGGGCTGACAGGAAAATCGAGACAGACGGCAAGTGTACTTTGGCAAGCACCAGTGATTGTAACTTTCCTAAAATTAGTGGAACAAAAGCACTCTGCCGAGGGGTATGACTAGAGCCTCACAGGGCTGGTTATCTACAGCATCGTTTTTATTTTCTAGGCAAGAAAATCCCACCAATCGAATAGAGCCTTTGTGGGGTGGGCTTCTGGAGCCCTGACCTTAGCCACCTTGCCTTTCGCTGAGTGATCCAACTTCTTTGGTATGGCTTTGCCTGGCTGTCTATCCCAACTGCGCGACTGCCTTCCTCAGAGCACCCCACTCACTCCCTTCCCGCTGGGCCAGCATCCCTCTGAGAAATCTTCCCAGCTTCCCAAAGGGCCTTGTTCGTCCTCAACCTTTTCTAGTACTCATAGTGCTTTGCAGAAGCTGATTGTCTTTACCGTTGGAAGCTTGTTGTTAGGAAAACGATTCCTAAGCCTTAGAAAACAGAACCAAAACCCAACCTCAGTTGCATGGAGGGCTTGTGGGACATTCGCCCCCGATCTTCTGCTACCTCCCTGTGTCACTCAGCACCTAACAAGTACTCGTGAAGAGGCCATTGGTGTGATTATTATCCTTCTCTGGGTCTGGGTGGACACCGCTTCTCCCAGGAAGCCCTCTCTGAGTATTACTCCCCTTTTGCAGGCCATGGCTGTGCGTCCTGCTCTAGACCCTGCACACGGCGTGGGGGTCGGTCACCTGCCATGCTGCTGTAGCTCCTGACTCTACTCTCTCCTCCCGGGGAGTAGAGATGCCAGCATCTGTCTGTCTCACCCCTGGATCCTTAGACACCCAACACACTGCTTGCCACATGGCTGAAAATCAATAGACACTAGTGACCGAGACAGATGAGCAAACACACAGGTAGCAGTAGTTCACCAGTAGCTTCTTGATAATGCTGAGGAAGGCTTTCACCTGCTCGAAGAACTCCCGTGCTACCCTGCCCTCTCTGCTCCCCGACAACTCTAGCCGAGAATTAAGCCTTCTCTACTGATTGGCACCTCCTCTTCTCTTCCCACCCTGCCTTTCAGGATGAAGGCTTCCCTATCAGCGCCTTCTACTGCTGCACCTGGAGCTTCATCAAGGGACCCTGATTCCCTCCGGCTGCCCAATCCACTAGGCATTCTGGCTGCCAACAGGGGGCGACTCCTTCCCACCCTGGCCAGGGCCCTTCTTGGCAGAAAAGCTGGCAGAAAAGCTGCCAGAAAAGCCAACCCCAGTCCCTCCTGGAACCACACACAACATTCACACAGATACAGATAATCCATGTAGACAGATGGGAATCCAGGCAAGGATAATCCGAAACCAGCAGAGGATCGGGAAGTCGTTTCTATTTGGCTTTGAAGTATATTCAATGAACTTATTTTTCCTCCTACCACAGACTTAACTTCTTAATCCTCTTTCAGTTCTGCTAATATTGAAATGATTTTTGCCTGCTCTGCACACAGGGGAGGGGGGGATGACCCCAGGATGTCAAACAGCTGCAAGGAGCAGCTTCTCCTTTGATGCTGGACAGCACCAGGAGCCATGTCTGGGTGGGATCAGAGGCACTAGTGCAAGGTCTCCAGGGACAAATCCCAACAGGCCACGCACGGGTGGTTTCCAGGTCAGCTAAGTTTCTGCCCCACTGTCTGCCATTGGAAGCCTCTGGCTGCACAGCCATGCCTCTGCAGAAGCCAAGACCAGCTCCTTCCCAGCACACACGCGTGTACACACACACACACACACACACACACACACACATACCCCTAGCTATCTCATCCCAAGTGAAAGAAAAGTAATGTTACCTTCTGAAAACCAGGGGTTGGGGGAGGCAAACTCACTTTCCTCACTTAGCTGGCGAATGTTTTCAGAACCCTGGTTGACGGCAGAATTCCACCACTGCAACAAATACAGAGAAATCCCAGTCGTAACTCCATCCTGGCTCGCCCAAGGTGCTCAGAACATCTCCTTCTTCTGTGGAGTAGGTTTCAGGAAGAACTTCAAGCCGGGCGTGGCAGCACACACCTGTAATCCCAGCACTTGGGAGGCTGAGGCAGGAGGGTCGGTGCAAGTTTGAGACCAGCCTGGGCTACAATAGTGAGCTCAAGGCCAGCCTGAACTGCAATAGTGAGACCCTGTCTCAAAAAGACAAAAATAAAAGAACTTCAGCCCTGGGGAGCTGAATCACTACAGCCAGGAACCAGCCTCGCCGAGCCTCACGTGATCTGAGAAATGGGCGCTGATGCCAGGGCTACCGGCCTTGACCGGTGGGCGGCGAATGCAGACCTGGTGGTGGGTATCGCCTTAGTTGCCCACTGCCCTGATGGTAGCGGTGTTCACTGAGCACATCCTGTATACCAGGCCTCACTTACAGAGCTTTATAAACATTCACCCACAGACTCCATAATCCACCTCCTAACACAAGAGTTATCCTCGCTCGCTTTCTGCAGATGCAGGCTCAAAGGCTTGGAGTTGACTTCCAATGGTCTCACATCTGCCAGAACCAGGGATCAAACTCACATTGCACCCTGGGTAATAGCAGGAGATAGCTACAGCCCCACAGAGAAGCAGGTACACAGGGATGGAGAAATGGCCAAGAGTCACCTGCTAGCAATCCTCCTAGCCCTATGCTTGGAGAGTGAAAACAGCCTGGCTGTGGGAGGCCAGCAAGGAGGTCCACAACAGACACATGACCCCGTGACTCTCACGGTCCCTATGACCTCAGACTTCAATAGGAAGAGGGGCCTCCAACTCTGTGTGGGCCTGGACATCCCAGCCTCCCCCTCTATCCCTGTCCCCATCTGCTCTGACATCCCTCAGTCACTCTACAAAGCTGCCCTCGAGGCCTACAGCGCGCCAGGCCCCAGGAGAGGCCCTGAGACTTCCCAGCTC
The DNA here is from genome assembly GCA_004027915.1 of Capromys pilorides. Classification (NCBI taxonomy): domain Eukaryota; kingdom Metazoa; phylum Chordata; class Mammalia; order Rodentia; family Capromyidae; genus Capromys; species Capromys pilorides. The sequence goes on along the minus strand of PVKN010007712.1, from coordinate 5,072 downwards.
TTGGGAGGCTGTAAACAGGTGGATCACTGTTGTATGTTACAAGTCGGTGCCGAAAGAAATGATGAGAAGATCCAGTGAAGGTAGCTCAGAAGACTCACTGAGATTCGTCCCTCAGTGAGCAAAGAACCTCCAAAGCAACTCAGCTTTATTTCGGCTAGTGAACATGATCTCGTCCATAATCATTTTAGTAAAGGAGGACCATGTGCATAGTCACGAACGTGACCATGATCTCTACTGACTTCCACCTTTCCCTTATTACTAGGTTCACAGATATAAACCATTAACATTCCAAGCAAGGGAGGAAGCAACAGAGAGCCCACAGGGGAAGCTGCTATCGATCACCTGGAGTCCCAGCTTTCCGGGACTTTCAGCAACAGCTGTCCCTGGGTTTTGCTCATTGCACTCTGTTTCTTGAGATGCTAATTAGGCTACAGATCACTAGGAACATGATCTCGTAGTGAGACCTGAACACCCTATAGACCCTTCCCTAAAAATACAAAAAAGAAAAACCTTCAACGGATTAGATGAGACCCACCTACACCATTATTGAGAGCAAGCGTCTTCACTTAAGTCAACGGCCTGCGGTGTTAATCGCATCTATAAAATACGCTCAATCTGAGCTGCAATAGCTAAGTTAGTGTGTGAAGAGACAACAGGGCCCAGGGCTTGGTCAACCTGATACGGAAAATCTGCCCATCCAAACCCTGTTTCCCTTCCCTAGGAGACATCTCCAAGCACACATTCGATACTGACGGCACAGGTTTGGAAGCTTTCTGTTCTGCGTCTTCTAGGGGGAAATGTATCCCCAGCCAGGGGGCTAAGTGATCAAAGAGCCCATGGTGGTGCGTAGCAGAGAAGTTAAGAGACACTACTTTTATTTTTAAACTTTTATTTTAAAGAGGAAAAAAAAAACCTAAAACTAGATGATAGATTCTTACGCTAGGGAGACAATATGATGTCTGCACATGCCATTCTGATTTATTTCACTTATGAATATGGATTCTAGTTACATCCATTTGCCTATAAAAAAAACGTTTGTCTATCTTTTTAGCTGAGTAGTACTCCACTGTGTAAAAAGACCACATCTTGGGATGGAAGATAGCTCGGCTGTCTAAGCACCTGCCTGGCAAGCGCAAGGACCTGGGTTTGATCCCCAGTACTGCATGCTCTGCCAGCTTCAGAACTGAGTGTGGTGGCCCATACCTGTAATCCCAGCACTGGGAAGGCTGAGACAGGAGGATCACTATGAGTCCGAACTACATAGCGAGACCCTGTACCAAAAAATAAAAAAACCACATCTTTTTATCCATTCCTTGGTTGATGGACATTTAGGTTGTTTCCAAGACTTAGCCATTACACATTGCGCAGCTATAAACATGGGTACACATATGACATTGGGGTATGATGTTTTCAGCTCTTCTGGGAAAAATACCCAAAAGGGGAATAGCTGGGTTACATGGGGTTTCTAATCCTAGTTTTTCAAGGAAGATCTAAACAGAACATAAGATGTAGTACAAGGGAAAGAAACTACTCAAAAGCAAAGAACTTGGAGCTGGGAAAAGAGAAAAGAAGGAAGTGGGGAAAGGATATGTATACACGCACATGATAGCTAAGATAATTGTACTGCTGAATTCTATTAGTTCATTGAGGGGAACAGTTAGCGCGTCTATTGTTGGATCAGTTTTGTATGGCTGCACCTGGTAACTGGAGCGGCGACTGTGAAGATAGCGGTGTGCAGTACAATACCCATTGTTAATTTCTTATCATCTTGTTTTGAAATTCTGTATCATTCTTTGTCTCTTTTATGAAGACATTCTGATGTGCTAATGCATGACAGGGGAGCTACGGATGACAACGCAGCGCTGGTGCTCTCACCACACAGATGTGATGTCTAAGGAGATAAATCCTCTTACCCTGATTTGAACATCATACAATGCAGCCGGTATTGAAACATCACAGGGCACCCTATAAATATGTATAATTTTGTGTCCATTAAAAATAACTTTAGGGTCTGTGAGATGGCTCAACAGACCAAGGACCTGCTTAGGCAAGTGCAGGGATAGGGTTTGATCCCCATCACCACATGCTGCACCAGCCCTGCCCCCCAGGTACACTGACCTGGCCACGGAGACTGGGCGTGGTGGTGCACGCCTGTAACCCCAGCGCTGGGGAGGCTGAAAACAGGAGGATCACTATAACTCCAAGCTGCGTAGTAAGACCCTGTACCAAATACATAAAAATAAATAAATAAAACAAAAATAGTTTTAAAAATGGAAAAGATAAAAGGAGCGTACTAATGGCTAATACACTGTATATTGTTTGCTTTAGCTGCTCAGCATATAAGGTATCTGCATTTAATTGTCCAAACAACATTAGCACAAACCTCTCTTTTTAATGAATTGAAAAATCAATAGTGCAACCATCTTAAGTATCTTAACTGTCATATCTATCTACCTATCTGTTTGATTTTCCCTTCCTTCTTTCCTCCTTTCCCCCATCCCAGTTTCTCTTTCCTTTTGAACAGTTTCTACCTATTTTAAAACATCTATTGTATGTTTTGGATCTTATTTACTCTTTCAGCTTCTCCCTAGGGAAGAAGGGAAACATATTGTTTCCCTAGGGAAACAACATGATGTTCATACACGCGAGTCTGATTTATTCCACTTATGAGGATGGATGCTAGCTGCATCCACTTACCTATAAAAGTCTTAAGTTTATCCTTCTTTATGCTTTACTAGTACTCTACTGCATAAAAACACCACATTTTTTTATTCATTCCTCTGTTAATGGGCATCTGAACTGTTTCCAAGATCTAACTACTGCAAACTGTGCTGCTATATGCATGGCCCTACATACATCTCTGTGGTGCATTTTTAATTCTTCTGGGAAGACATCCAGAAGGGGACTAGCTGGGTCACATGGGACCTCCAATCCTAGCTCTTCAATGAATCCACCCTGGTTTCCACATCGGTCATACCAGTCTATACTCCCAGCATCAGTGGAGAAGGGCTCCTTTGCCCCCACGGCTCCTCTAGCATCTGTTATTGGTTGATTTCTTGATGACAGCCATTCTTTCCAGGGTGAGGTGGAATCGTGGTGTTGTTTAACTTTGCATCTCTTGAATGCCCAGTTGTGTTGAACATTTTTTCATATATTTGCTGTTTGTACTTCTTCATCTGAGAAGTGTGCATTCATCTCAGGTGTCCATTTTGGGGTTGGGTCTTTAAGTGTGGGGGATCTGATGCTTTTCAGTTCTTTGTATTTCTCAATAGTAATCTTTTGTCTGGCGAACAGGTGGCAAACATTTTTTCCCACAGTGTGGATTGTTTCTTTCCTCAGGAGATGCTAATTTCTCTTGATGTGCTTTCAAATGAGATCCCAGTTGATGATTCTTTGTGATAGTTCCTATGTGATCAGATTTATTCATAAAGTCTCTAGCTACACCAATGACTTCAAAGGTTGCACCATTCTTACAGAAGGTTGAATGATTCTGTCTTAATATGTAGATTTTTGATCCATTTCAAATTTAGTTTAGTGTATGGTGAAAGATATGGCCCCAATTTTAATCTTCTGCATGTGCTAAGTCAGTTTTCATAGTACCAGTTATTCAAGTAGCGATCTTTCTTTCAGTGAATATGTTTGGCATCTTTGTCAAAGATAAGGTGGCTGAGGATGTCTGGAGTTGTTTCTGCACCTCCCCATCTGTTCCACTGATCTTTCAATCTGTTTTGTGCCAGTACCATGCTGTTTTTATCACAGTAGCTTTATAGGATAATTTCAAGTCAGGGATTGTGATGCCTCCTACTTTGTCTTTGCTGTCCAGAATTGCCTTTCTGTCCTAGATCTCTTCTGGTTCTAAATAAATTTTAGGATTGTTTTTTCTAGATCTGTGAGATATGCTGTTGGAATCTTGATTGGAATTGAATTAAATCTGTGTTATGGTTTGTATCTAATTGTCCCCTCAAAGACTCATGCAGTCATGGGGCGGGGACTTCTAGAGTTTGAGACTAACTCATGATCCACTGGGATTATGTGTCTTACTACTGCTGTGATTATGGGTGTGGTTTGAGGCGGATATCCTGAGGCAGAGAGCCTGAATGTGTTGCAAAAAGACAGAGAAACAGACTCTTTCTATGTTGCTCTCTGTTGCCCTGGTTGGGTTGTTGCCTCTGTTGCAATTGTCCTGCCATCATGAACTGCTGCTCTCTGCCATGTGCCAGTTTGCCTTGGAACCAGCCAAGTATGGACTGAAACCTCCAATAACTGGGAGCTAAATAAATCTTTCCTTCCTTCATTTTCGGTGTTGGGTATTTGTCCCAACAATGAGAGAAGAGTAACTGAGACAATCTGTATAACTGTTTTGAAATTATGGCTATTTTTATGATATTGGTTCTTCCTATCCAAAAGCAAGGGATATCTTTCCATTTTCTGATATCCTCTTTAATCACCTTTTTTCAGAGTACTGTAATTTTCAACATAGAGGTCTTCTACTTCATTCATTAGATGAATTCCTAGTTATTTCTTTTTTATGGTGTTGTGAAAGGTGTTATCTCCCTAATTTTTCTGTCAGTGAGCTTGTTACTCATGTACAGAAAGGTTATTGATTTTTGAGTGTTGACCTTGTTTACAGCTATGCTACTGAATTTTAAAATTAAATAGTTTTTTAGTGGAGTTTTTGGGGTCTTCTACATATAGTATCATGTCATTTGCAAATAATGATCATTTAACTTTTTCCTTTTCTATCTTTTTTCCTTTTATTTATTTCTCTTGTCTAATTGCTCTGGCTCAAGTTTACAGGACTATGTTGAAGAGTGGAGACAGCGGACATCCTTATCTCATTCCTAATTTTAAAGCAAATTCTTTCAGTTTTCTCTGTTTACTATGATGTTAGCTGTTAATTTGTTATAGATAGCTTTTATCAGATTGAGATAAAATCCACATATGCCATTTTCTGTTGGATTTTATCAGAGGGTGCTAGACTTTATCAAGAGCATTTTCTGCATCTGTTGAGATAATCATAGAGTTTTTCTCCTGGGCTCTGTTAATATGGTGTATTACATTTATTGATTTAC
>PVKN010007711.1:0-26192 GCA_004027915.1 Capromys pilorides | reverse complement strand
TGTCCATTCTTTGTCATTTTTCCTAGTATCTTACTCTCATTTAATACCCTTTTTTGTTTTCTTGTAAACCAACCATTTACTTGAGAGAGAGTATAACAGTAACTGAAATTACATTGGAAGCAGCACACATCTAAAAGGCCAGAATGACAGGCATTCCAAGCATAGTTTTAGTGTTACATATTGCTATCATCAGTGTCAAAAACCTTTTGAGGTTTCTTAGGACCATTGTCTAATTCATCCTGCGCATATAAGTGTGTAGTTTTGCTCCTGCTATGTTTCCTCTCTTTTATGCTTCCAATCACTTTGCTGTTTAACCCTTAAGTCTGATTTCCATTCAGCTGTGTTAAGCCTCTCCATTTTTGTTTCTTCTTTTGAGTTCTTACACTAGGGAGACTATACAATATTTACACATGTAGGTCTGGTTTATTTCACTTATGAGTATATGTTCAAGATATATCCATTTACATATGAAGTTTTCTAGTTTATCACTCTTTATAGCTGAGTAATATTCCATTGTATAAAAATACCACATCTTTTTCAACCACCTCAAATGATGGGCATTTTGGTTGTTTCCAAGATTTGGCTATTACAAATTGAGCTGCTATATACATAGGTGCACAGATATCACTATGGTATGATATTTTCAGTTCTTCTGGGAAAATTCCCAGGAGGAGGATAGCTAGATTGAATAGGATTTCTATCTCTAGTTTTTAAAAGAGCCTCCACACTGCTTTCCATAATGGTTGCACCAGTCTGCATTCCCCCCAGCAGTGGAGAAGGGTTCCCTTTTCCCCACAGCCTCTCCAGCATTTGTTGTTGGTTGATTTCTTTATGATAGCCATTCTTTCTGGGTGATGTTTTAAGTATTCTTTTAATTTGCATTTCACAAATGGCTAGTCATGTGGAGCATTTCTTCATATATTTGTAGGCTTCTTGAACTTTTTTCTCTGAGAAGTGTGTGTTCATCTCAGATGCCCATTACTGGATTAGGTCTTTGAATTTTGGGGTCCTAATAGTTTTTAGTTCTTTATAAATTCTAGATAGAAGTCCTTTGTCTGAATACTTATTAATTAAAATCTTTTCAAAATTTGTGGGTTGTCTTTTCACTCTGTTGGTAATTTCTTTTGATGTGAAAAAAATTTCTTAGCCACAGGAGGTCCCAGTTGTTGATTCTTTCAAGTGTTAAACGTGCATTTTGATTTCTGTCCATGAACTCTTTGCCTCCCCCGATGTCTTCAAGATTTTCTCCCACTTTCTCTTCCAGGAGATTTAATGTTTCTCTTTTAATATTTAGATCTTTAATCCATTTTGACTTTAGTTTAGTGCATGGTGATAGATCTGGGTCAAGTTTTAGTTTTCAGCATGTAGAGAGCCAGTTTTTCCAGCACCATTTGTTAAAGAGGCTATCTTTCTTCCAATAAACATGTTTGGCCCCTTTGTCAAAAATAAGGTGGCTGAGTGTGTTTGTATTTGCTTCTGCATCTTCTAATCTATTTCACTGATCCTGAGGTCTATTTTTTGCCAATACCATACTGATTTTATCACTGTAGCTTTATAGTATAACTTTAGGTCAAGAATTGTCATGCCTCCTGCCTTACCTTTGCTGCCCAGGATTGTCTTTGCAATTCTTGGTCTTTTTTGGTTCCAAATAAATTTTAGGAATGACTTCTTCAGGTCTGTGAGATATGTTGATGGTATTTTGATAGGAATTGCATTAAATCTGTATAACAATTTAGGGACTATGGCTATCTTCACAATGTTGGTTCTTCCTATGCAGGAGTAGGGAATATCTTTCCATTTTCTGAGGTCTTCTAGGATGTCTTTTTTCAGATTACTGTAGTTTTCATTGAATAGATCTTTTACTTCTTTAGTTAGGTTAATTCCTAAGTATTTCATTTTCTTCAGTGCTATCGTAAAAGGTATTGTTTCTCTAATTTTCTCTCACTATGTTTGTTAGCTGTATAGAGGAATGCCATTGACTTTTGTGTGTTGACTTCATAACCTGCTATGCTACTGAATTTGTGTATTAATTGTAGTAGCTTGTTGGTGGTGTTTTGGGGGTCTTCTAAATAAATGATCATGTCATCTGCAAATAATGCTAATTTAACTTCTTCTTTATCTATTTTTATTCCTCTTATTCCTCTCTCTTGTCTAATGGCTGTAGCTAATGATTCCAGAATTATATTGAATAGGAGTGCTGATAGAGGACATCCTTGTCTTGTACCAGATTTGAGAGTAAAGGACTTCAGTTTTTCCCATTTAGAATTATGTTAGCTGTTGGATTGTCCTAGATGGCTTTTATCAGCTTGAGGTGGAGGCCCTCTATTCCAAGTTTCTGCAGGACTTTGAACATTAATGAATGTTGGACTTTGTCAAAAGCCTTTTCAGCACCAATTGAGATAATCATATGATTTTTGGCTTTGGCTCTATTGATATAGCATATTACATTTATAGATTTCTGTGTGTTGAACCATCCTTGCATCCCTGGGATGAATCCTACCTGGTTATGGTATACTATCTTCTTGATGATTTGTTGTATTCCAGTGGCAAGGATTTTATTGAGAATTTTTGCGTCTATGTTCATGAGAGAAACTGACCTGCAGTTGTCTTTTTTAGTTGTATCTCATTCTGGTTTTGGTATCAGTGTAATGCTTGCTTCTAGGAATGATTTTGGGAGGACTGCTTCCTTTTCAATTTCATTGAAGAGTTTGAGGAGTTTTGGGATTATGTCTTCTATAAATTTCTTATAGAATTCAGTGGTGAATCCATCAGATCCTGGACTTTTTTTTGTTGGTAGGCTTTTTATTACATTTTGTATTTATTGCATGTTATTGGGTTGTGAGAGGTCTTATATCTTCTTGATTCAGTTTTGGTAATTTGTACTTTTCTAGGAATCTATTTCTTCTGTGTCTTCAAGTCTGTGAGAATAAAAATTGTCAAAGTAGCTATTTATGATCCTCTGCATCTCTACTGGGTCGGTAGTAATTTCATCCTTTTCATTCTTATTGCTTGAATTTGAGTCCTTTCTTTCTTCTTTTTGATGAGGTTAGCTAGGGGCTTATCAATTCTATTTAATCTTTCAAAGAACTAGCTTTTTGATTCATTAATTCTTTGTATTGTTTTCTTTGTCTCAATTGAATTAATTTCTCCTCTAATCTTTATAATTTCCTCCTGTCTTTGGGCTTTTGATTTCATTTGCTCTTTGTTTCTAGTTGGTTAGGTGTTGCATTAAAATATTTATTTGTTCCCATTCTGTCTTCTTACTTTGTGAGTTCAGAGCTATAAATTTCCCTCTAAGAACTGCTTTCATTGCATCCCATAAATTCTGGTAAGTTGTGTTTGAACTTTCATTAAACTGTAGATATTGTTTAATTTCTTGTTTAATTTCATCTGCAACCCACTGGTTTCTGAGAAGGGTTTTGTTTAATTTTCATGTATTTCTGGGGTCTGTGTGGTTTCTTTTGTCATTTATTTATAATTTCATTGCACTGTGGTCAGATAGTATGCATGGGATACTTTCTTGTATATACTTAAGCATGACCTATGGACTAATATGTGGTCTATTTTAGAAAATGTCCCACGTGCAGCTTAAAAAAATGTGTATCTGAAGTTGTTGTGTGGAACACTCTGTGTACATCCACTAAGTCTAGTTGTTCCAGGTTCCAATTCAAATCTGCTACTTCTTCGCTAATTTTTTGTCTACTTGACCTATCTTTTTCATATGGGGGGGGTGTTAAGGTCTCCTGTTAAGATTGTGGCCTTGGATATTAGATTTTTCATGTTCATTAAGGTTTGTCTTATATAACTTTCTGTTTCCATGTTGGGTGCATACACGTTTATGAGTGTTACCTCTTCATCTTGAAATTTTCCCCTAACCTGTATGTAGCGGCCATCTTTATTTCATTTGACTAATCTTGGTTTGAAGTTTCGAATGTCTGCAAACAAGATTGCTACCCCTGCTTTTTTTCTGAGGTGCTTGAGCATGTAGTATTGTGTTCCATCCTTTAACTTTTAGCCTATGAGTTTCTTTATGAGTTAAGTGTGTTTCTTGTATACAGCATATGGTTGGACTTTTCTTCCTTATCCACTCTGCCAGTCTATTTTTTTTAATTGGAGAACTGAGTCCATTTACATTAATGGTTATAATTGAAATGTATTGACCTATGATTGACATGAGTTTTACTTACTACTGTTTACCACTTTTTCTCCTGTGTTTAATTGGTTGCCCTATTTGGTGGGGTCCTTCTGTTCTCATTTGTTGAGTTTGGGTCATTTTGGTTACTCTCTAAATTTTTTTTAGTATACTTTGTGGGATTGGCTTTGCCATCATGAAATTCTTTGGTTGTTCCTTGTTGTGGAAGTATTTCACTTCTCCCTCATACTTGAAAGAGAGTTTTGTCGGGTATAGCAGTGTGGGCTGGAATTTGTTTTCATGGAGGACTTGAAGCACTCTGCTCCATGCTCTTCTTGACTTCATGGTTTGTGAAGAGAAATGTGCCATTATTCTGATGGATTTTCCTTTAAATGTGATCTGTTTCTTTTCTCTAGCAGCTTTTAGTATATTATTCTTCTGCTGGATTTCTGGGATCTTCACTATTATATGTCTGGGTGTGTTTTTAGTCAGGTTGATGTTATTTGGAGTTCTATATACTTCAATTACCTGAAAGTCCAATTGTTTTCTCAAGTTTGGGAAGTTTTCTGCTATTACTTCTGCCCATATTCTTTTTATATCATTTGTGTCGACTCCTTCTTTCTCATTGATTCCTATTAATCTTACGTTGTTCATTTTTGCATCATCTTACAGATGTTGAGTTATTTTTCCTCCATCCTGGTTGTTTTTAAGAGATCCTTTCTTACCTTTTCACTAGCTGCAATTGTGTCTAGAAGATCTGATATGCTACCTTCACTTTTGTTCCTACACTTTTGCCAGCTTGTTATTGAGATTTTATTTTCTTGTATATCTCTTTGAAACTGTTTCATGTGATCTATTTCTTTCGTATATTGCTCAATCAGGGAATCCATCATTTTTCTATTCTCCTGTAATTTTTTTATCAATGTCTTCTTTAGTAGCACTGAAGTCTCTCATTATGGTTATCTTGTCTCTCTTTAGTTCAGAGATCATTTCTGTTCTGTTCTCCTCTCTACCTTTCTGTAGTTGTTCCCCTACTTTAGATGCTATTAATTTAGAGATGTCTTTTTTAACTTCAGAGGTTATTTCTGCTCTGATTTCCTCTATATTTTTTCTGCATTTGTTTTTCCAACTTCAGATTCTATTAATTCATGCATTTCTTTTTTTATTTCAGATGTTATCTCTGATCTGAGTTGCTCTATACATTTCTGCACTTGTCTGTTATCCTCAGATGCTACCGATTCAGAGATTTCATCTGCATGATTACCATTTTGTTCCACGGTAGTGTTTCCTGTATTTGTTTTGGGTGAACTCAGGACCTGAGATTGGATCTTGCTCCTTTTCTTTATCATTTTTTATAGCAGTTATCTCTCAACTTCAATGAAGTTATGCAGTTAGCACCTATGGAAATTTGGGTCTGGGTCCACCAAGCTTGTTCCCCTCCAGACGTGCCTGGCTATGAGTCGGAGCTCAGCTGGGTGACTGCCACGAGGCCCATTGGGTCAGGACGGTGGTCGACCATGTGGGGACAGTGGGTGGAGTTGAGGTTCAGTAAGTTGTCGAGTCGGGGGATGAGCGCAGGCTGAGAGAGTTCTTTCCTGGCTGTTGTGAGGCCTGGTCTGGAAGGTGGGTGGAATCAGAGCTCAGACCATTGATGAGTCAGGGGATGGATGTGGGCTGAGGCCCACAGGGCGGCTGGGCCGGGAAGGCGCGCGGAGTTTGGGTCAGCCACCGCGCGGCCGGGTTCTGATTTTCTAATTTGAAAGATGAATATTCCATTCTCTCCTTTTCTTTTACTTTCACCATACTTGTATGTACTGGCTACCCATCCTTGCATCCTCTAAAAAATAAGTGTATTGAAATTTTGAAAAAATAAATTGACATTTAGTGTCTTTATAATTAGGATAATGCACATAAAGCCAATACAAGCAGCATATTACAGGTGCTTTCTCTTTCTACAATAACATTTTACTTTCCTATGCAGATGACCTTGACCCTTTAATCTTTTTCATTCATTTAGTATCCTGCTAACAGCACTGATTCCATCCTGAAACCTCTCCCAGTCATGTACTCTCTCAATATACCCAAGTAGGCTGAGGAGATAGCTTGGCAGTCTAAGAGCCTGCCTGTCAAGTGCAAAGATGGGTGGGTCTCATCACCAGTATCACATTCCAAGCTGGTTCCAGAACCCTGGGTGTGCCATGCAGGCCACGGAAACCAAGCGTGGTGGTGCATATCTGTAGCCCAGCGCTGGAGAGGCTGAGACAAGAGGATCATTATGAGTCTGAACTGTGCAGTGAGACTCTATACCAAATAAATACAATACTTTAAAAAGTTTTTAAATGTTCAAACATACTTGGGATGCAATTTGTTTCAAGCAATAATAAGTAACCCAGGGCTTTCTGACTGACTGCACCTGGATTTATTGCTTGCTAAGCCCGATGTGTGTATTCTGTCTGCCACCGTGGACATCATACCAGTTCTTCCCCTTTTGATTGCTATGTGAGCCTTGCTTCTTTCACTGCTGCGGGGTCTCCTTGACCCTGGAACACAGCACTCTTTTTCTTGAATCTTACCAAGGAGGCCTCTACCTGGCAGTGTTCTTGGCGGACACTTTCTCTTGGCAGCATTATCATCTTCTTGCACAGTGAGGATGCTGTAAATATCTTAGCCCTGTGAATTTCCTCTTTTTCTGTGTGTTCAGACATATAATGGTCTGCTAGGCAGAAACATGGACAGCAGTTAACAACTACTTCAGGAACATGGATTCAGGCTACATCATTGCACCTGGGTACTGGCCAACCTCCAATTTGGCAGGGTCCCAAAATACTTTTGGCATGGTATCAGTGCATAATCTTTTGGTTTGTGTCCAGTACAGGTTCAGATATAACTCATACTGATAGTACTTGGAATCTGTACAGCCAAATCGAGAACTGAACCAGAGCCCCCGTCCTTACTGCCTTTTCCACCAGCACAGCCAGAGCTTCATCCTCAGCTGCCATTCTAGGAAGATGACTTCCTTTGGCATATTTCATTCCAAGATTAAATGTTTTGGAGAAAACTAGAAAGGAAGAAGCTGGTCAAAAACACCAGATTCACTGGTCGTAGTGTTGCATGCCTGTAATCCCAGCACTCAGGAGGCTGAGGCAGGAGGGTATTTACACGTTCAAGAGCAGCCTGGGCTACAAAGTAAACTCAAGGCCAGCCTGGACTGCAAAGAAAGACTCTGTCTAAAAAACAAATACAAACAAACAAGAAACCAACCAGGTTCATTATCTCTTCAAGTATCTTTCCTAAATTCCAGGATGACTTTGGATGTTTGTGTGACCCATGTGGTGTGATGGGTAATTTATCAGTTGAGAGTTCACAAGGAGAAGGAAATGAAAAGCGCCATTTCACATGTGGGGCTGAAGAAAAGCCAAAGGCATAGGCACAGCTTCCTAACACACACACACACACACACACACACACACACACACACACTCTCTCTCTCCAACTCCAGTACACAAACTCCACACTCAATAATTCCAATCTAGCTGTTCACATTTCAAAATTATATGAAAATGGGAGGAAACCATCCTAAGTAGAATTTCAATGGGCTATGAAGGAATTTCTCATTGAAAATGACTTTAAGATTTGTGCTTTTATATTTGTAGTCACTACCATATGTTTCAGAACATTTCTGTAGGATCTGCATCAGATGCTGACTGCCACTCACACACAAGACTAGTAATGGGAAAAGTGGAATACATTAAACAGCTAACAGGAAGGAAAGAAGGGAGGTACAGAGATGGAACTTTGCTCACCCTTCAAATAAAGCATAGAGCGCATTCCAGTGTAAAGAAGGGGACAACTCATCTGTGAGAGAGGAACAGAATGGAAAGCAAGAAGAATAGAAACAGACCTGGCATGAACTTGGCACAGACAGAGGGCAATGCATTAGCCTGGAGCCCCAGGACCAGGTGTGAGAGTGATTAAAAAGCCACTATAAGAGGGTAAATGGATTCTAAGTCGTGGTCAAGCTTAAATGCCAGCTTAAGGGATTTGGGCATCTTGAAGGCATGAGAAACCACAGAAGGTTTCTGTCATTATTTAAGGGTGTGGTTTGGTTAGGGAGGGAAGGGAATGTGACATATACCAAATGCTGTTTTGGGATGATTCATATGGCTATGATGTGTGATGAAACAGAATGGAGACAGAGAGAGAGAGAGAGAGAGAGAGAGAGAGAGAGAGAGAAACAGAGAGAGAGACAGTCAGACAGAGACAGAGACAGAGAGACAGAGACAGAGAGACAGAAAGAGAAACAGAGTCAGAGAGAGACAGAGTCAGACAGAGGCAGAGTCAGAAAGAGACAGAGATAAAGACAGAGACAGAGAGACAGAGACAGAGAGATGGAGACAGAGAGACAGACAGAGAGATAGAGAGAAAGAGAAAAAGACAGAGACAGAGACAGAAAGAGAAAAAGACACAGAGAGAGACAGAGAGACAAAGACAGAGAGAGACACACACAGAGAGACAGACAGAGACAAAGACAGAGAGACAGAGACAGAGAGAAAGAAAGCCAAAGAGACAGAGGGGCAGACAGAGAGACAGAGAGATAAAGACAGAAGGAGAGAGACAGACAGAAAGAGAGACAAGACAGAGAGAGAGAGGGGATGTTGGGAATCTGGGGATTAAAATATACTTGAGGTGAGGAAAAGAGAGCCTGGCCTAAGGCCACCAAGCAAGAGCCAGGTGTCCAGCCTGTGACATTTCACGTGGCTGTCTGGACTACACCATTTCATTTTTTTTCATCTCATCTCAGTTAATGGTCAACATTCTCCATCTTACAAGGGAAATGTGGGGGTCTAAGATCACAGTGACACAAATGGGATTTGAACTCATTCTTTCCCCCTAATTTCAAAATCCAAATTGTTTTAGCTATGATACTATTATATCTTATATCTGATGCCTTCTCCAAAGCTTCATGTACTCAGAGGAGAGGCTTTTTAAACAATTTATTTTGATGGGACTGAGGAGATAGCTCAGTAGAATAAATGCTTGCCTAGCAAGCACAAGGGCCTGAATTCAATCCTTGGTTCTGAAAAAAAATTATTTTTTATCAGTAAATGTTTGGAGTACATGATTATGCTTGTGCTGACTTGGTACGTGCATGTAATATCTCTCAATATGTTTTTCTCTTCCTCTCTAGTTCTCCTTTAAATTTTTTTTGTCAACATCAGATTCATTTATTTATTTCTCTTTATAGGTCCTTATCAAGTTAATTATCATAGACACAGATTAAAGGCCAAACTAACAGACAAGAAAAAATTTAAACAAAGGTCCAATTTTAGGTGCTTCGACTCTACTGTCTTGCAATAACTTTTCCTTTATCTTTTTCACCATTATCTGTCTTCCATTGTGCACTTGATTTATATATCGGACTTCCCACAAAAGAGCAATTAAGCCACCTTTAATCTTGCATGTTTGATTTGCTTCACTTGCCTCCTGGTCTCCAGGTACTCCCACTTTCTACAAGTGACTCAGGTTTATTTTCATGACAGAGTAGTACTCACTGCATATGACCACTTTACTTTCTCTATCCATTCATCAGCTAATAGATGTGTAGGCTGCTTCCAATAATTAGCCATTTGAGCTGCGCTGCTATAAACATAGGTATGTATCATTGTGGTGTGAGTCTTTAGTTCTTTTGGAAAGATATCGAGAAGGCAAATAGCTAGGTCAAATGGGCTTGCTATTTTTAGCATTTCAAGACATCTCCATACTCATCCCCATAGTGTTTGTATCTCCCACCAGCAATGAAAAAGGGTTGTTTTTGCCTGGCAGCCTCTCTGGAATTTGTTTTTGTTTGAAGTTCTTTTTTTAAAAAATGTAGTTAATCCAGGGTCTACAAGATCTCATTACACAGATCAGATTCATAGTGTTCTTCCTATTTTCAGCCTCCCGAGTGCTGGAATTATAAGCGTGCCACCACTCCCTGTCTCAGTCACCGTCCCAGCAAGCCCCAGGGGTGGGGCCAGCACATCCTGTGGTGCCCGGATCAAACACTGGTCTCTGAGGCTGCCTAAGCAGGTGCTTTTTAGTCCACTGAACTATCGGGCCAGCCCTGTTTGAAGTCTTTTTTTTTTACCATGGTACCAGGGATTGAACTCAGGACCCTGTGCTTGCCAGGTAAGCACTTATTCTACTGAGCTATCTCCCCGGCCCCCTGTTTGAAGTCTTAATGATGTCTTAATGATGGGTTTCTTGTGCAACCTAGATTCTTTCTGGAGAAAGATGGAATTTTGACATTTTAATTTGCATTTCTCTAATGGCCAGTGATGTTGAATATTTTTCATGTATTTATGGACCACTTGTACTTCATCTGAGTAGTGTTTATTCATTTTAATTGCTATTTTTTGTTGGGTTTTTAAACTTGAGGAGGTATGATTTTGTGAGTTCTTTATATATTTTAGATATTAATCCTTTGAAGAGTAATAAGCAAGATTATTTCCCATTTTGTAGTTTGTCTCCTCACTCTGTTGATGGCTTCATTTGATATGCAAAGGCCTTTTAATTTGATGTGATCTCATTTGTTGATTCTTGGCATTATTTTTTGTGCAACCAAACTTCTGTTCTTTAGCTTTGTCTAAAACTTTTTTCAATTCATTTTTCTATTTATTTATTTATTTATTTACTTATTTATTTATTTATTATTTGGTTCAGGTTCTTGCTACACAGCTTAGACTGGTAGTGATCCTCCTGTCTCAGCCTCCCCAGCTCTGGGATTACAGGTGTGCACCACCATGCCCAGTTTCGGTGGCCAGCACAGCTTGCCTGAGATTCCAGGACTGGCATGGCGTGTGGTACCGCAGATTGAATCTGGGTCCTTGAGCTTGCCAGGCAAGTGTTTAGACTGCTGAGCTATCTTCCAGGTACTACCTAAAACTCTTGCTTTCAAGAGTTTTTACGTATTTTGTCTTTCAGCAGATTAAGTGTTACTGTTTTAATATGTAGATCTTTAATTTTGATTTTAACCTAATGCATAGTGAGAGGCACAAATGTAGCTTCTTTCTTCTGCATATGAATAGGGAGGTTTCTAGCACCATTTGTTAAGGAGGCTAATTTTTCTCCAATGAAAGTATTTAGTCCCGTTGAGAAACCGGACTTTTGGAATGTGACTGGCCTATAGGAATGGTAAGCTGATTTGCTTTAGGAGGTAAGGTCTGATTAAATAAGCTGGGTCACTGGGGATGTGACCTGGAAGTGTGTGTGTGTCTCTCTCTGGTTCTATTACTGTGCCCCGTGGCCACACTGTCACTCCCCTGGAGCCGGCTGACCATATACTATAACACTGAGTCCAAATAAACCTCTCCTTTAAGTTGCAGATGTCAGAATTATGTCGTCATGAGGAGAAAGTGACTAAGACAGATACTTTACCAAAATCTCTTTCTTACGAAATGGTTATAGCAATAGTGGTGGCAGCGAATGAAGAGGTGGACCCCACTGAGGACTAGTCTACCCTGGCAATCTTGGAGTCATTCTGCTCTACCCCAGTTGTGAGTAACTCCATAGCTTATTATTTTCCACCTGGGATTAGTTGACCAGAAACCATTCCTTGCTCTTAGAATCTCCCTAAGCCCCAGCCCTCACCATGGTGGGGAGACAGCAAATGAGCAGCAAAATGTGTTTCAGGTTTGTGGGAAATTGCAAAGGACAAGACAGAAATCATAAAGGCACAATTGAGTTACATTGTGTTGTGGCCCCTGGGATAACAGCTGTTTCCCAGGTCTAAGACCACTCTCATTAGGAAATTAAAAACTCGAAGCTCCCTGTCCACAGTCTTGCACTGCTGGTCACGTGGTGACAGGAAGCCCTGTGTTTGTGCAGGTGGAGCCGTCAGCAGCTTTCCACAGTGGGTGGCTGGACGCCCGGCTCTAGTATGGGAGGGCCAGGCGAGGAGAGGCAGACCCACGGAGAGGCAACTTGTTCTAGTGCTGTACACGCCCCTCTGCAGAGAAGGCAGGAGTGGAAGGCTGCCCTCACTGTGTCCCTGGGTCATTTCAGGGTCAGATTCAGCTGATGGCTTGCGAGCCTCTCTACACAAACTTGTGCAGAGGGGTTTGGTCCTATCGGAGGTCGGTTCCCCTTTTTGAACAAAAGCAGAAACATCACCTACACTATGAAATATATATATATATATATATATATATATATATATATATATATGCACACACACACACACACATGCACAATTCAAACGAAGCAATAGCCTCTTTGAGAACACACAGAGAAATGCCTTGAATTTCACAGAGCAGTATTTGTTTAAAAGTGCAGGAGGGCTGGGATTATAGCTCAGTGGCAGAGAGCCTGCTTGGTAAGCACAAGGTCCTGTGTTCAATTCCTAGTATCCAAAAAATTAAATTTTAAAAGCACAGGGAATAAGCTACATGAAACTCAGTAAAGTGGCTCCCTCAGGCTTGGAGCAGAAGAACAGAGTGACAGGACATTGACCATGTTCCTAAGTCTGAGTTACAAAGGTGACTTAATTTTTTAAAAAAGAAAAATCTACATATAAACCATTGAGGGGTATGTATGGGCCAATGACAGACCATGTTAAGAGTCAGTAACATAACTGATCCTTTTCTGTTCATCAAGATACAAAAAGAAAAGGCATAAGGGAAGAAGTGATATTGCCAGGACTTCCCCAACAACTCAGGCCCAGATCCCAGATGTTCCCTCCCACCTTCCTTGGTAGCCTCCATGTGCGAGTGACCCTGCAGCTGCCAGCCACAGGCTTCTCAGTGCAGAATGCCGTGATAC
The DNA here is from genome assembly GCA_004027915.1 of Capromys pilorides. Classification (NCBI taxonomy): domain Eukaryota; kingdom Metazoa; phylum Chordata; class Mammalia; order Rodentia; family Capromyidae; genus Capromys; species Capromys pilorides. The sequence continues at coordinate 13,261 of PVKN010007711.1, read as the reverse complement.
TCATGCAGCCAGTATAGTTCCTAAAGAAAGGAACTAAGCGATACTAGAAAATTTCATTTATTTATTTTTGTGTGTGTGGTACCAGAGATTGAACTCAAAATCTTGCACTTGCCAGGCAGGCACTTATGCCACTGAGCAATCTCCCTGGTCCTGAAAATTTCATTTAAGATGAACACAGAGAATAGAAATGATCAGTTTGTGTGGGAAATGTGGATGTTCATTACTTATGTCTTCAATTAATGTACATTTAATATCAAAGTGAAAGTCAGAAAATGTGAAGCTGAAGACTTAACTTACAATTAAACAATTTACACTTGATATTAGCCAAAAGGCCGAGAAGTGATGCAGCTAAATAGTTAATAATCTCAAGAAATCAATTCAGAAGCCAGAATAACTTGAACATTAAAACATTTTTTTTGGACTACAGAGATAGCTCAGCAATCTAAGCACCTGCCTAGTCAAGTGTAAGCACCCAGGTTTGATTCCCAGTACTGCATGCTGTGCCAGTCCCACCCCAGGTGTGCCAAGCCAGCCACCAAGACTGGGCATGGTAGCACAAGCCAGTAATCCAAGCACTGGGGAGGCTGAAACGGGAGGGGTACTATGAGTCTGAGCTGCATAGCGAGACCCTGTACCAAATACATAAAATTTAAAATTTTTCTTTTTCTTTTTTCCCTCTAGAGCATCCTTTCCTCTTCTTCCTACTTTCTCTCCTCCTTTTCTTCTACATTTCCATTCTTTTTTATTTTATTTCTTTTCTAATCTGAAACATTCTTCCCATTCTGAAAAAAAAAAACACAAAAATCTCCTGATTTAGGCTGGATGATCCAAAAGTCTCCTCTGACTCTAACATTTCTGCTACTACAGTAATTGGGAGAGGGCCTGGGCTTAGGAGTAGGTACACTGAGCCCTGTACCCTCCAGATGAGATAGCCCTGTTCAGAGCACTTTATAGGTTATTCTGAGAGCTCCCATACTTTGTTTTTATTTCTCATTTTGAAGGTTAAAAAATAATCTCCATTTTTCCATACCTGTATGTTCAAAACTCAGAATTAGAGCTGTTCAAAACCAGAGGAAGATGAAATAGAAAGTGTGCGTGTGAGTGTGTGTGTGTGCACACACGTGTGCATGTGCAAGAGACAAAACAAAATGAAAGTGACCAAGAGGAGTATGAATTTACGGCAATCTGATAAAAGCCAGATGAACTTTCTTTACCCCAAGTTCATAGGATTCAAATGTACTTCTGGTGAGATGGGTAATATTTATGGTATTATTGAAATATAATAATAATTAATTCAATTAAAAGATGTGGAGAAATATCTATAAGCCTGGGAGTTAGGCCAAAGAGACCAAGAAATGAACAAGGTAGCCAATGTCCCTACCCTCAAGAGCCATACGCAGAACAAATGAGAAACAACTGGATATCAATATTCAGACAGTCTTGGGCTTATAGTAGTCCAAGTTGGACTTCTGTACTTTCTGATTATAGGGAAGTGTTCTCATATAACTTTCTGCTTTCCACTTTCGGAACTGTATTCAACAAATTACACAAACCTTTTAACATTTCATTATAAAATAAGCTTTGTGTGGGATGATTTTTGCCTAAGAGTAGGTTAAGGCAAGTGTTCTGAGCATGATTATGGGAGGTAAAGCTAAGCTGAAATATTTGCTAGCTCAGGTTACTAAATGCATTTCCAACTTGTATTTTCAACTTACAATGAGTTTACCAGAGTACAATTTCAATCTTAAGTCATGGAGAATCTGCATAACATAAAGCCAGGCAGACGTAGGTGTTTTCAAGAAGAAATTGTCTCAGAGTATGGGCAAGGGATGTGATGGTAGTGGGGAGGGCATGTATATGGCAGACAAAGGAGGTTTCTCTGCTAGGGAGATATTTGCCCTCAAATCAAGCTTTGAGTTCAGAGAGAACCAGCCAAGCAACCTTGCACAGATGAGCTGCCTCGGTAGATGGAACGAGCAGGGACCAACCAATTGCTGAGGCAAGAGAAGGGATGTGCTTTGTTCATCTTAAGAGCAGGTGGAGGCTCATGGGTCTTGGGTCAGAACCTACCACCTAATTTCTGGACCCAGTGAAAAACGAAAATGAAGTAAACATACAAAATCTTTTACTCAAAAATTATTAAAACCTACTAAAGGACAACAGCAGAGTATTAGAACAAGTGTGGTTCCTGACATACTCAGGGCCCTGGGCAAGCACAAGTGTGGCAGGGACCTGGTGAGTCCAAGGGGCAGCACAGTGTGTGACAAGGTGGGTAAAACACTGAGACCTTTAGGATGCCTTGTAAGCCACTGTAGGAACTCACATTTTACTTCAAATGCAAAAGAAGCCTGGGGGTGGTGGGGGGCAGCAAGGTCTGAGAAGCTTCTAGAAAGATCTGAGTTTGATGTGAAGAAGATACTGGCAGTGAGGAAGCCACAGGTGGCTGTGGAATAGCAACAATTTCAATAAAGAAAGATCTCCCCAGGGCACCTTTTTATGGCCATAATTGGATGCAACACATTCCTCCCCACCTCCCACATTTGGAGCCTTCTTTGCATACTGCAGCTCTTTTGATGAATGAAACAGCTCTGTAGCTACTGCCAGCATGGGTAATGTGCCTAAGGAACTGGCAGAGGGCAAAGCCAAAGCTGACAGCGCCTTCACTTTCTCAGGATGTCTCAACAGCAAATGAGTTGACACCAGGTGGAGACAGGAACAGAAGGAAAGGAAATGCACACTGCAGAAAGTCTATCCAGCAGGCCCCAGACCTGGAATTCCATTACACTTTCTTTACAGGAAAAGGAAATTCCTGAGGGTTTAAAGAATGTCTGTCCATGCCTCTTACAGGTGTCCCAAGAGAGGAGATTTGGAATTCCAGCTGAGCAACAAGACAGGGCCAGGCTTTAAGGCACGCATGATGCAGTAGGTGGCCCCAGAGAAGTACCATTTCAGGGGACACCCCACAATTTCCACTCAGGCACAGCAGGGACTCAGAAGATTCTACCTTTGGATAAAGCTTTGGGAGGCAAGTGAGGGAGGTGGACTTTGCTCCTGCTTGGAAAAGGGGGTAAAAGTGGCTAAGAACGAACTGGAAGATGATAATAATAATAATAATAATAATAATAATAATAATAATAATAATAATAAATGGATAAAAATGATTTTGTATATGAATACAATAGAATAATGCACAGGAATAAAAAGAAATAGGTTGCTGATACAACATGAATTACTCAAAATAATTTTACTAAGTGAAAGACGTCAGTCAAATAAGAGTACACACTATGCGATTCCATTTATAAAACACTTTAGAAGTCATATGCTTGTGTTTAACAAGAAGTAGCAGATTCAGTAGCGGCTGCCTGGGGATGAGGAGTGACTTCAGAAAGAGTGACTTCATGCCAGGGGGTTCAGGTAAAGCAGAGAAGAGCAAGTAGGACAGGTTACAGAGGAGCAGGGACAAATTGTGGGAGGTTGCTGGGTTACTTTTGTGATGTCCATTGTACTGATGGTTTCATAGTTATTAAAATTTTTAAGGAAAAAAAGGAAGATTGGAACCCCTAACCATTTACGAATTCCAGATGTATTTAAAAATAGGCTTTTACTTATTCACAGAAACCATGTGACCACTACACACATTTGTAAAGCAGAGAAAGAAATAAAGTATTGTCTAAGGTCACTCATTTAGAAAATGCAAAGATCAGGATTCAAAACCAAGCTCCTATTTTTTCCATCTTGCAAAAGCCATATTTGCGAGGTTTTAAAATATAGCCCTTGACCTAATGACTCCCAGAAAACCCTCCCTTTCCATCTGTGTGGGTTTATGACTATTTGAACCCCCTGGCATGACTGAAGTCACTCTATCTGACTTTGTTTCTTTATTATTAATTTTAATGAGAAAGAAATAGCACTGCGACAGTTTCAAAACAGGTTAGTAGGACAGTTACAATAATTAATAGATTGCATATTGTTGTCTCCGTAGTACTTATTCAGAGTACAAGATACAGACATGATATCTTGTCTAAACACTATTAGTACAAATCTTCTCATCGAACTGAGAGAAAGTAGCTGTATATCTACCTTAATATATATATATATATATGTTGCCCTTCACTTGTATCCCCCTTTTTTTGTTTCATTTTTTCAGAGATAGGTGTTCCATTGCCATTCAAACATTGTAGGTGTGTGAATTCAGCAAAACAACCCAATATAGTCCAATAGTCTATTATAGTACTGGGTTATCTACAGAACTGGCAATGTCAGAAGTTGTTGACTTGAGTCTGACTTTCAGAGTTATGTCAGAATAAGTTTGTGTGTGTGTGTGTGTGTGTGTGTGTGTGTGTGTTAGTTACTTCTCTCTTGCTGAGACAAAATGCCCAACACCCAGAGTTAAAGGAGAAAAGAATTATTTAGCTAACAGTTCGTAGAGGTTTCAGCCCACAGTTGGCTGGCTTCAAGATACAGTGACATAGCAGAAAGGCATCATGGAGAAGAAAAAAGTTCATGGCAGGCAGGGGTGCAAAGCGAGGGAGGGACCTTACCTGCATCTTTCTGTTAGTGATCTGCTTGTTTACAGCCTCCCAAGAGCTGGGCTTACAGGTGTGCCACCACGCCCAGTCTCTAATCCAGGCTCCTTAGTGCAGGTAGCACTCATATCTTAATTCCAGTGTCCTTGGTCTTAGCACTACACCATGAATTAACCCCAGAATCACATACTCTAGATCCTGACACCTCTGAGAAAGCCTCACCTATGACTGCATGGGGCTTTGCAGGGAGATCTAGACATAGGTCATAAGATCTTGGAATTCTTGTTCTTGAGATACTCAATATTACAATGTTCCTTCTTAGGATGCCTTTGCTTGGAACCTACCAGCTATGCCACGGAGATCCATGACCACATGGAATGACCATGTACTGTAGGTATCTTGGTCCCAACAAGGCCAGCTTGGATGCATAGCCTAGCTCAGGAGACAGACACGTGTGAAGAAGCTGTTTTCAAAGTGAGTCTTCCAGGCCCAGCTTTCCCAGTGCTCCAAGGTGAAACCTTAGATATCACTGAGCAGAGATGAGCCATCTTTACTGTGCTTTTTTAAAATTCTCAGCTCATAAAATCCATAAGTTTTATGCCATAAAATTTGGGATACTTGGTTATACAATGATAGATAATCAGACTAGCAACTTGCCTTGAGCTGACTTGATGGTATAAAGAGATTTAAGATCATAGATTCAATAAAAATAGGCAACATATGCCATGGGATATACTGACTACAGGAACAACAAATTAATATTTTATGCATTATCAATGCTATTCATGTGTTATTCCATGTCCTAAATCTTATCATTTAAATAAGAGGTTCTTAGGCCAAATAACCAATACATCTCCCTATATAAAGTCTAAATAAAGTCAGTCTGGCTCATGTAAGATCATTAGGGGCTCCTTTGACACAGTAATTGCATGCTCTGTAGTCTGGAAAGTCATTTGGAATTACATGGTAAATGGCATTTCTAAATCAATAGCTGATGGGAGTAATTTTAAATCAGACCATTGAATAACTTCTATTTTTTCAAAAGTAAAGTTTGGTGCTATATTTCTTAGATAAGAAACTTTAGTCAAACTGATATTTGTTCAAAAACCCAAACCGTGTCCAGATTATATCTGAACATTTCTCTGAGGGCTCTGTGTACTATTTAATTGTATTTGACAAGCATGATACATTATAAACCTAAATAAAGATGTTTTTTCCCTGAAAACTCCCCCTCAACTGAAAATGTCCTGTAATGAAAATAAAATAGTTATACTATCTAAATTTTGAAAAAAAATTTTTTTTTTTTGTATTTTTGTATTTTAGGGAAAGGTCTACAGGGTGTTCAGGGTCTCACTATAGATTGGATTCATAGTGATCTGCCTGTTTAGAACCTCCTAAAAGCTGGGATTACAGAGATGCGCCACCACACCCAGTCTCAATTGCAGGCTCAGTTCGCCCCAGGGGCAGGGCCAGCATAGCAGGCCTTGGGATCAAACCCTGACTCTGTGCCTGCTTGCAGGCACTTAAATCTGCTGAGCTATTTGGCTGGCCCTCTAAATATAATTCTCAGTAGCATTTTGTGGAAGTTGAAAGACATAGAGAGTGCATTTTTATACTTAATCTCAACGTATGTGAAACAAGACTCAAACCCAAGATCCTGAGAACTCTGTACTGGGGCCAGAAATTTGGGGATCAGGGCTCAGGGGAGTCAGGCTGTGCACTCAGAACTTTGTCCAAGCTTCCAGCACATCAAGCTGGGATGTGAAAGCTCAGGATTTCTTGAGAAAAAATTATTGAAGGGGAAACTGAGGCTTTTTTCACGGAGCTTGGGAAAACATTGGGAACAGAACTAAAAGAAAGGAAGTTATGTAACAGCTAAAAAGAGGAGGTTGTCAAGAGCTGAGAATGAAGACAGGAGGAGGAAGAACAAGCAAAACGCGGTGGGTTTCTGTGAAGTGACACCAAGCACCCTAGTATTCTTGTCACCAGCTATGACTGTCTTCACCATCCCTCTGGTAAAGACCACAAGAATCCTGTAAACCTTGCCACCTCAAGGATCCCTTGTGTTGCACAAATCCATGTTCATGGTACTATGTCATACCCATGAACTCCAAATTCCTTCTGTGAGTGTGTGCTAAGGATTGTGGCAGAAAACCACATGAAAGACTCGGGTTAGCATGGTGATAAATCTCTTGGAAGATGAAATGGCTGTGATGACTCCCATGCCGCCATCTGGACTGTGGCCATTCAAAATGTTAACTCTTTACTCGTTTTAATTGGTGTGGTTAGCATCACTTGTGTTGTTAGATTAAAAATAAAACAGAGAAAACCACCCCTCTACCCCCATCACTACCACCACAAAGCCCATGGCTTTAATATAGCTAGAGGTCTGCTTTATGAGCTGGTCAGGAATGAATCATCAAGCTGCTGGAAGCCAAAGGCTCCAGTAAATCTAAATATTTGGTGCTGCTTGTTTGTGTTTAAGCTGTTAAGACAACTAGTCAGACTTGAGGTGGGCAGTTTTTTATGAAAGCAGAAGGGTCTTTGAAATTCTAAGAACACCTGTGGAATCATGCTGTATCACTGCATGGAAGGCTACCTGCCAGCGAGAAGCTGGATGCAATTCAAGGTCAACTTGGCTGAAAGCTCACTGAGAGTTATTGCTAGATTTTAGACACATTTGTGTCCCTTGTGTAGCAAGGATTTCTGTAAGGTCAAGTTCCCTAAAAACAGCTGGAGTGAAGTTTATGTGTGAGGAGTTGATTAATAATGTTCTCCCATGGGAGACCCGCCCAGCCTGAATAAAGAAAGCAGGATGGTGAGGTGAAGAGAGGGGAGCATGTGGTTTAGAAGGGCTCCCAAAAGGCCATGTGTTTAGGGGCTGGTCACCAACTGTGGGAAGTGGTAGAGTCTTTAAGAGATGAGACCTAGAAGGAAATTAGGTCTCGAAAGGGATATTGAGAGCTTGACTCCTTTCTATGTCTAGTTAATTTTCTGTCATTCATAAGACAAAATGCATGATGCCCAAATTGAAGAAAGTTTTATTTAACTCACAATTTGTGGAGGTTTCAGTCCATATTTGGCTGATTCTAAGGCAGAGAGGCACATGGCAGAGGGCAGCGATTCATGAGGTAGAAAACAACAAGAGCAAAAAGGGAAAAGGAAAGTAGCAAGCCTCCTTCCTCCCTTATATTGTATGAAAGCTACCTGGCCCAGGGTATGTGTAGTACTCACACCCATTATAATCCCACCATTGGATTATGAATCAATCACAATCTCTAGAATTTCAAAGATACTTCTGCTTTCATAAAAAACTGCACCCCCAGCCCCATGACTGCTTCAGGCTTTGGGAGGCGGGGTGGGGACATCCAGGCAAAAACTATTTCTTTTGATTCTTGGCCACCACAAAGTGAATGGGCCTCTTCCACCACACACTCCCACCATGCTATGCTGTGCTCTCTCAGCCCCAGAGCAGCAGGGCCAAGCAGTCGTGGACTAAAACTATAAGCCACAATGAACCACATGTGCATAGTATGTGCAAGGTTCTGCATTTAATTCACAGCAGTTCTGTAAGAGAAGGGGGGTTGTGGGAGAGGAGGAGAGGGAAGGGGGGAGGGGAGGGGAAGAGAAGAAGGGAGAGGAGAGGAGGGGAGAAGAGAGGAGAGGAGAATTTTGGACTGGGACTGTAACTTAGTGGCTATCTCAAGCTGCATCTGATGTGCGCATGTGCGTGAGCTTGTGCATATGTGTGCAGGGGGTGGTGTCAAAGTTTGTGTCAGCTGGCAGTAAACAAGCTGGGCTTTCGTTCTGTGGATAAAGTCCCTGGGAAATAGGACCAATAAAAATTCTCTAGTGTGAGTACAATTTGGGTGAGGTTCAAGATTTGGAAGAGAATTTTTAAGTTTATTTTTGCCATCTGCCCTATAGATGCTCAAATATGGTAAAGTGTGAGTAAGCTTCCTGGCCCCTGTTAGCAACCAGCAGACGCAAATGCCAAGACCCTTCCATATAGCTGCTTTCTTCACAGCCAAAGTTGGGGAGTTCCCTACATGGCTGACTGAGAAAGTTGCATGTGTCTTAATTAAACAAAGGAATCAACATTCTTATGTTTTTACTTATTATAACTTCTATTCAGCACAGTAATCCTCCCCTTTATGCTACAAGAGAATCAGAAAAAAATAGATGAATTCAATCTATTTAAATGGCAAAGTATTCATTAATTCAACGTCCTGTGCAACAAGTATCTATGGTGTGGCTTCTGTGTTCTAGGCATTTTGTTAGCTTTGGAAATATAGAGACTAGGTGTATAAGATATGTAGTCTGTGAATGATTCTTTACCCTTAGGACAAAGCTGAGAAGGCTGGAGAGAGACATGAGTCTGACACCTGGGAATGTCTTGGACAATACACTAAATGCAATAGATTTTCATAGGTCACATTGTTTGGTGATGCTGTGCCTCTTCAAATATGATCAGTTTTCTAATTTTCTCTCTACTTAATCCTAGGATAGTTAGAGATCACAAGATGTGAACATATCTGGATACTTCCCTCTGTGGCTCCAAATCAAAACATCCACATAAAACACACACCTCAAGAGTGTATATTTTACAGTCTATGAATGATTATGCCCTTTTAGGTCTATTGTCTGTTTTTCTTGGCCTTTACCTGAATTCTTTTAGCTTCTGGGCACACGACCTTCACATAAAATAGAAAAAGTTAGGTTTTTATTTTAAATAGGGTAGTATTTTAGCAATATTTATTCCTTTTTAAAATTTCATTTATTGTATGCAAGACTTTATTACTAGTCAGAGTGTTATTAAATTCCTTATTTGCAGCCATATCTTGGGGCATGAATTTTTTTATTTTTCCAGTTTGGGGTATTTAATTCAAGGCCTAATGCATGCACTTTATCACTAAATTATACACCCAATTCAAAAGTTGGCCTCTCTCTCATTCCCTCTTCTCTCTCTTGCTCAGTGATATTAGGGATCAAACTCAAGACCTTGTACATGCTAAGCACATACAGTACCACTGAGCTACCTCCTTAGCTGGAGTTCAGTGTTTGTGTCTTCTAAAGTAAGACCACAATCCTTAACTGGAGAGAAGCAAGCTCTAAGAATGGTGCTCACATTTGGAATCTCTGCTTGGTTTCAGCACTGTGGGAGTTTAAGTTCTTTCAGCCTGCCTATCTCCAGGATTCCAATTGTCTCATTGAGGTCAACGTTCATTTTTGGGGGTGACCTTTACTTGTTCAGACTGCCCCTCATAAGATCTTCTGGAGATGCCTGAACTGCGTATTAAGTACCAGGATGGGACTAGCGCTTCCCCGGGAGGCTATGATTTGACATGTGTGTGTATGTAGGTGTGTTTGCAACAACTCATCTGTCAAGAGACCCCATATAAAAGAGTAAATCAGACCTCTTACAGGGGAGTGTTGGTGTAAGGGAGGGATCTCAAATGGCCCTCAAGCTGAAGTGTGATCATAAGAATTAGTAATAGTCTTGATTTATCACATCTAGTCATATAATATAGTTTCTATGGTCTAAGAGAGCTGCCTCAGGAAATTACCAATCATTTATACTTTTAAAAAAACTCAAGATGAAATAATTCATGCCATTACTTATAAATACATAACTTAAAATCAAAATACTTAGGTTTACAGTGCCACTCCACAGTTTACTGACCGTAAATGACTCGAACATTTAATTTCTGCTGTGCGAAGCATAAATAATATGCAAATGATGCATAATAATAATCTTATTTATTTATTTACCTATTTATTTGGTACAAGGTCTCACTACACAGCTTGGACTTGTAGAGATCCTCCTGTCTCAGCCTTTCCAGTGCTGGGATTATAGGTGTGTGCCATCATGCCTGGTATTGGTGACCAGCATGGCATGCCCACGGTTCCAGGTCCAGGATGGCATGTGGTACCAGGATTGAACCTAGATCCTTGCACTTGCCAGACAGGGGCTTAGACTGCTGACCTATCTCCCCAGCCTAATAATAATAATAATAATAATAATAATAATAATAACCTTACAGATTGAATTGTATCCTCCCCCAACCATGGTATGTTGAATCCTAACCCCTATTACCTATCAATATAGTTTTACTTGGAAATTCCTATTGTAGGTGTGAGAAGGGGAAATCATTAGGGTGGGCCTGTGTCTAACATGACTAGAACTTATAAGAAGAAAAGAGAACAAAGACACACAAGAAGAATATCTTGTGAGTGGAGACAGACCATAGTGATATATCTTTAAGGCAGGGAATGTCAAAGATTGCTAGAGTCTAGAAACTAAGAAGTGGACTTGGAACAAATTTCCCTGGAGTTTTCAAAGGAAGTGGAGCCATGCTGACACTTTGATCTCACACCTGCAGGACAGAGTAAATCTCTGCCACCTCAGGTGTATCACTTGGTTATGGCAGCGCTAGGAAGCTAAAACAAATAATAACAGTTTTGTCTTTCTCAGAGGAATTGTGAATGAGCAGCCATACATAAGCAGGGCACTTTTCCTTTGATTGTTGGGGCATAATGTCTTGCAAGGAAATAGAAAACTGAGTTCAAGTTGACTTAAGTAAAGAAAGAAAATGTACTGATCTAAATAATAGGTGAATTCAGGCATAGATGAATTGGGAAGTTCCAATGATTCTACCTTTCAGTTTTGCTTTCCAAAAATATTTCATTTTATTTAAGGACTCCTTTAGGGTCTGCTGCTAGCTTCAGACAAGTTCATTTTCCCACTTCAAATTTAGGTGAAAAGAGAAGGTTCATTGTAGCTCAGAAAGAAATTCTGGATTGTACCAACTCAAGCCATGTGCCCATCTGTTAACCCTGTGGTCTGTGCTGCCCCAGTTGGTCAAGCTGGATTGCATTTCTAAAGCTGGAAGTTGAATGCTTCTGGAGTTACGTCTCCTAAGCATGGGAAATGAGAGGTTCCTGGAAAAAACTTCATGGTATCACAAGAAGAAAGGAAAATAAGTAGAACACATCTTCCTCCAGTTTCTGTCCTATTTCTTTATTCCACATTCCAACAAAATATCTCAAAGGAAATTTCTATTTTTGAAACATATAATTACCATCTACTGGGTGGGCTGTTCCACCAGTCCACAAATGGCGCCTCTCCGTGGCCATCAATGACCACCTCTGCTGGCCACCAGAGTGCAAAGCTGTATCTCTAGCCTGTCTTCCTTGCTCTCTTTTTCTCCCCATATTGACCTTCTTGCTGCTTTTCCAGCTCCCCAGGACCTTCCAGAGTTCCAGCTATGGTGGGAAACACTTCTTTACTTACATTTTCCACCCTGGATAATGCTGCTACTCAGTGCCATTCTGCAGAAAGGCAAGCTCATAGAAACATTCTGCTCTCTCCTCACCTACCCATTCAGCAAATCTGGTACTGCATGACTTCTGGCTCTTTTCCAAAGTCAAAATGATTGTGAAAGGTCAATGTTTTGAATTGATTCTGGACATCGAGGTACCACAACTGCTCAACTGAAAACTCCCATTAAAGAGAACTTCCAGAGCTGTTTCAGAAAGGGGTATAAATGATCAGATAAGTGTGTTTCAAGTGAGAAGAAAGTACTTTTTTGGGGGGTAGAGGGTTAACATAAATGTACATTTTACTATAATAATTAAAAATGTTTAAATGGACACTGTAGCCTTCTATCGTAACTGTAGTCTTCCACTGGCACAGAAGTGTACAGCTTCTGTGCCAATGGCTCCCTGATGCAAACTTCCCCTTCCAAGCTCTACGCTGAGCTCCAGCTCCACACCGACCTCCTGTCAAGCTCACCTCCACAACCTGTGTGGACTCAGCTCATGCTGCTACGCATGAGGCCTCTGCCTTAGTTGAAGCCACCACTTGACTTACCCAGGCTCCTGAATCAGACTTTCCCTCTCAACTCCCTGTTTCCATTCCTGCCAGAATTATTTTTATTAGAAAACACAGTTCAGATTATGTTACTCCCTTGACTCCTACCTTCTATTGCCTTTCCATTGCACTTAAAATTAAAACAAAATAAAAGCTTAAGTTTTCAGCATAGGTTTAAGAATTGCACCTGCACTGGCCCCTGCCTACCCCTCTGATCTCATTTTCAGCCTGGCTTTGATCTATGAGGGGCAGAGTTATGAGAGTGGTCAGCTCTGGGAAAGTGAAAAGAGAGTTTCCTGGCCATAGAAAATTAAAGAATAATGGAAGGTGGTAAAACTACCTTGGCCAGTGTGTCATCACTATGAACCAGTGATACTAAACAATATTGGGTATAAAAGAAGCATTTGCTGATTCAAATTCAAAACAATTGCAATTACTCTAAAATGTATGGAGAGTTTTAAAAATACACAAGAAAACTTTATTTTATTTATTTATATATTTATTTATCATTTATGTATTTTGTACAGTCTCACTATGCAGCTTGGACTCATAGTGATCCTCCTATTTTCAACCACCCCAGTGTTGGGATTACAGGCATGCATCACCTCACCTGATCTTGGTGGCTGGCTCAGCATGCCCAAGGTGAGGCTGGCATGGTATGTGATGCTGGGGATTGAACCCCAGTCCCTGTGCTTATCTAGCCAGGTGCTTAGTCTGCTGAGCTATCTTGCTGGTCCTCACAGGTGAAACTTTAAATTAACATATCTTCTTCTTCTTCTTCTTCTTCTTCTTCTTCTTCTTCTTCTTCTTCTTCTTCTTCTTCTTCTTCTTCTTCTTCTTCTTCTTCTTCTTCTTCTTCTTC
>PVKN010007710.1:2500-26192 GCA_004027915.1 Capromys pilorides | reverse complement strand
GAGGCAGAGGCAGAGGCAGAGGCAGAGGCAGAGGCAGAGGCAGAGGCAGAGGCAGAGGCAGAGGCAGAGGCAGAGGCAGAGGCAGAGGCAGAGGCAGAGGCAGAGGCAGAGAGAGGAGAAGGAATTTAGCTCAGTGCAGTGAACTCAGGTTCAATTGCCAATACCACCAAAATAAAACAAAAAACAGAACAACACTGCCTCCACCTTGTTTTTTTGTTTTCTTTCTTTCTTTCTTTCTTTCTTTCTTTCTTTCCTTTTCTTTTCTTTTCTTTTCTTTTCTTTTCTTTTCTTTTCTTTTCTTTTCTTTTCTTTCTTTCTTTCTTTCTTTCTTTCTTTCTTTCTTTCTTTCTTTCTTTCTTTCTTTCTTTCTTTCTTTCTTTCTTTCTTTCTTTCTTTCTTTCTTTCTTTCTTTCTTTCTTTCTTTCTTATGCTATGGCGGGCTCAGCCTGCCCTGGGGATGGAACCACTGTCCCTGCAGTTGACTAAGCTTGCCTAAGCTTGCCTAAGCAGGCACTTTAGACTACTGAGCCATCTTGCTAGCCCCCTTCGCATTTTCATCATAATGAGAGAACCCAACTATGCCACCTCAGATGCCTCTCACCAGAACCACTTCCCTTCTTTCCAGCTCTCTCCTCCTAAGATAGCTCAGGAGGAAAGATGAGGCCGGAAGGTTGGGAGATTCCAAGATCAGAAAAGGAAGGCAGCTTCCCCACCTCTAAAGCAGTAGGTTGGCAATCTAAGTGCCTTCTTGGAAAGCACAAGGACCCAGGTTCAATCCCAAGTATAGCATGCTGTGCTAGTCCCAGAACCCTGGGCGTGCATGCACCTGTAATCCCAGCACTGGGGAGGCTGAGACAGGATGATCACTATGAATCCAAGATGCATAGCAAGACCTTGCACCAGATAAATAAATTATTTTAAAAATAATTATAAAGCAATAGTCTTCCTGCCGCCTTTGGAGGGTATGCTCTGCTCTAGTTTGGGCACACAGCCCATGCAAGGGAAAACAAACGCACGAAGGTCAGAGTCATACTACACATACAGTTGCCTCAGACAACTTCTCAGGTAACAGAGAGTAAATAAATGCTTAGATGGGGGCATGTGAGATGCTGCCGTTCTTGGCTCCAGGCACACCCCGACCACCCAGGGCTCTTTCTAGTCAGCAACACCCAGCTCGCTGGGGGGCTGCACTCTCACCTCATCCTACAAAGGCGTGCTTCTCTGTTGAGGCCCCCTTGATCTGACAAGACAGAGCTGCGCAGCGGACAGCTGTGTGGTTGGGGTGTGTTCTGACCCCAGCACATCTGCCTGGTGACCAGTGAGGGTTTTTCAGGTGGAGCAAAACTCCCAGTGCTAGGGTGCGCCCTGGCAAGAGGGGAAGGGAAGCAAAGCTTGCTGGGGGTGCTGTATTCTCGTCCCCCTGTCTGAGCTCAATGTATCCCCAAGTTCCATACCCACATGGAGGGAAGAATCCAAGCTCGAAACCCCTTGCCCATATCCCCTTTCTTTTTTATTGCACAAAAGGCATAAAGTAAATCCTAACACATAATGGATACAATAAATTACAACGACTTCATCCACAGAAAGAATTCTCTCACCTTGGTGGGACCGAAGTGGGTGAATTATTAGGGGCAGGGAAATCCTTGGGCTTCGTGCATTACACATAGGAGCTGTGGCCAATTTTGCTAATGGCTCTGCCCCTTGCCCATCTTCAGCTCCAGAGTATGAGAGCATATGGAGGTAGGACAGAGTCACTCTTAGAGGGCAGACTGTGGTCCCCAAGAAAGCAGTTCATTCAAGCAGCTTGCCTATATGCCTAGTGATCTCAAGACCCCAGACAGCCTTGTGTGGAGGAACTTGCCATAACCCTGAAACTCTGGGAGGCTGAGGCAGAAGGATTACAAGTTCAAGCCCAGCCTGGACAATTTAGCAAGATCCTACCTCAACAATAATCATAATCATAGTCATAATCATAATCATATATCTCAGTGCAAAGCCATAGGATTCAATCCCGAGTACCACCAAAATGAAACATGAAAACCAATACATGAGAAATGGACAATGGATTGGAAAAAACTAGCAAGGAGTCATTAAAATAGTCATCTTCAAATTAGCTACATTCTCAAATTCTCACTGGAGCTTCTGAGCTTTTTCTTAATAGCTAAAGAGCTTTTCCAGAAAAGAAGGTAAATGGATGGCTTACATGGCAGAGGAATTACAACTTACATTGAAAAGGAAGAGACTGATTTACCTGATCCAGGCACCTATCCACCATCCACTCGCCCATTCAGGCTCCTCTCCATCCATCCACCCATCTCTCATCCACCCACTGACCAGCCAACAGTTCACACGTCCAACATACACGATACACAAATTACATATTCCAGACACTTTAGGGTTAGAAATAAGAGATTATGAAAGTGGATGAGCCAAAGACACAGGCTTTCCTTCACGTGGGCCAAGAGAACCTTAGCTGTATCCAGCACAAGCATATTAGAGGATCCTGAATTTTAGCACAAAAGTCTTCGCATGACACTCAAAATTCAAAGCCCATGTCACCTTCCTGTTTTTATCTTTCACGAATCCCCTCCATGCTGCCCTTTCTAGACTTTTCTTCGAGTCTTGAGTCTTCTCTCTCTCTGTCTCTCTCTCTCTCTCTCTCTGTTCTTTATTATAATACTAATCATTACTTTTATTTTTTCCTTCATTATTATTTTTACAATAGTTAATAGATTGCATACTATTGTCTTTGTCATAGTTGTTCAGAGTACAAGATGCAGACATGATTTCTTGAATAAGCATCATTAGTACAGATCTTTCTCTTCATTGCACAAAGAGAAAGCAGCTGTATATATAGTCCAACAGCCCATAACAGTAGTGGATTATCAGCTCATCTGGCATTATTGGAGGCTATTGACTTGAGCCTTTTACAACTCAGCACATTAATATGGCATTCATTTTCATACCTTGTGGTTAGACTTTTCTGCTGGATGGTTAAGACCAAGATAAAGCAAGACCTATGTTACAAAAAAACCCAGTAACTTTTGTATCTAACAAAGTCAGTCAGGCCCCCTTAGGGTTTAGTCTTGTCTTGATTTACATTATTTCCTTTATCTTACACACAAGGCTCATGTTTTTGTATCCTCCTACCTGTCCTCCAAGGTCCTGCTTATTCCGCTGTCCCCGAGAAGTCCTTTCTCACCTGTCTCACCGAAAGTGACCTCTTTAATCTCAGGGATGAGCTCAAAGTCCTCTCTAAATTCTAAATTCTAGAGAAATGTAAGGAATGACTACTTGCATTGTTTCGGCATCCTCTCTGGAGTTATTCTCCTGCAGTTCTGGGGGTGGCCGACCATGAACATAAGTAGTGTCCGCCATACATTCCAGGCATTCCTTACCTCTGCATCCTTCATGGCTCGACAGACCAATGATCCTTAGGAACTTCTTGTTGATCTCATATAGTCTGGCTGGTGGAACTTAGTCTAGAGGCCACCACAGGCCAAGGGTCAACTCAAGAACAAGTTTCCACCAGCTTGGTCCACAGCTCTCAAATGCTGGGTAGAAGAGTCAAGCACGAGAGTCCTCTGACCACCTGCATGTCTCTTGGTGGGACCTCACTCCCAGTTCACGGAGCAGAGATGCTGCCGTGGACAGCCAAGGCCACACGTGTTGCTCAGGACTCCTCATGAGGGGCCTATCTTATGACCCTAAGGTAGACCTGAAGAAAAGATGCTCATGGTGGCCAAAGAGGCTCAATCCTGCTCTCTTTCTGCTGCGCGCCACAGCTGAGTGGTCTTAAGTCAGGCAGTGCAGCCAGCACTGATCCTGGAGGAAGTCGGGACTCAGCACAGACAGGACTCGGCCTGTGCTTAGCTAAGGATCACCCAGCACCCAGCACTTACCCAGCACTCACCCAACACGGGGCTAACACCCATCCAGCCCTCAACCAGCCCCGCTTGGTACTGAGCCAGGCTTCACAACGGCACCTGTGCCTAGCATTTGGAGAGATAGTGAAGAAATCTCCCTACCCTTTTAGGAAGAGAAGCAGTGTGTCAGTGACTCAAACCGTTTATGACTTTGACTGACATGCATGGACCTATAAGACTTCAGCCTCGCTTCTATTTATTAAAAGAGGTTTCTCCAAACCAATATATAAATAATACCTATTGGCTGGCTGGCATCGCAATATATGTTTAAATACCTTGTCTCCCAAATTTATATTGACATTTATTTAGTCTGAGTTAGTGTTTCCTGCAGTAGATTCAGGCATCCTCCATACCTCAACATCCATCAAAAGAGAAAGAGAGGGAGACAGGGAGGGAGAGAAATAGAAGAAATTTAACAATAAAATAACGAGAGCAGCATTTTAACTCACCTGTGTGTTACTTGCCATAGCCTTTTTATGGCGGGTAATTCAGCAGCATGTGTCATAATTGCAAATATGTATATTCTTCGACTTAGGTACTATGGAAATATTTATGGGGAAAAAAACCCTCTGTCTTAGGTGTCTATATTTTTCTTAGAAAAACTAATATGAAGACATTTTACATAAAGAATCCCATGACAAAAACACCAATGTGTTAGTCAAGAAAGATAGGAAACACCTAGAACTCTCACCTCTGGCTGTGGGCTGTTAGAAGCATTTTGCAAACCCGTGCATCATGACCTACCGGAGCTACCCAAGTGCACACTGGGTGACCCAGTGCTTCCATTCCCAGATACACAACCGGGGAAGCACCTATACAAGTTACCCAATGGCTTGTTCAACGATATCTCTGATACACTCTTCATCACCATAGGACACTGGAAACAACCCCAATGTTACAGTTTACATCAATAACGTCCATACTATTAGAAGGTGGGGCCCAGGCAGAGGTGCAGGCCATGGTCTCTCTCTCTCCCTGGCTTTTCTCTTCTGCCTCCTCTTCCTGGCTGCCCTGGGATGGTCAGCTGTCCCCTGCAGAAGACCTTTCCACCCTGCCTTTCCTATCTTGGAGCCAGTTTGGAGTATGGACTGAACCTCTAAAGGCCATAAGTCAAAATAAAGCTCTTCTCATTCAAGAGCACTGGCTATCGTCTCTCAGGGATAAGGAAAATAAGTAGGGCAGTGTTGTTCAACAGCAGAAGGGGTAAATCTTTCATAACATTTCTATACAATGGGTATCAGTCTGTAGAAAAAATAAACCATTGTAGACAAAACTATTATAGGAATCTCGCCAAAGCAATATTAAATGAGAAAACCACCGGATATAAAACATACGTTGTGTCAGTCCATCTGTATCAATTTCAAAATCAGGTAAAACTAATGCGTGGTGACGGAGCTTAGAATTATAATCCTGCTTCAAAGAAAGTGACAGGGGAAGCACAGGGATTGTCGGGAGCTAACTGGTTAGCCCAGCAGCCACCCTCTTGCCTCAGCCTCCCAAGCGCTGGAATCACAGCTGTGTGTCGGCACACCCAGATCTTTATAGCTCTTTCTATATGAAAAAAAAAAATCAAAAAAGCTTTACAAAGAAAAATAATACCTAACAGGGTATGGTGGTGTGTGCTATAATCCCAGCGCTCGGGGAGGCTGAGGCAGAACTGCAAGGTGGAGCCCAGCCTGGGTAACATGGTGATTAAACAAGAACCTGAAACTTTGCAAGGAGGCCTGAACTCACTGTGGAGGTTCTCGGCTCAACGCTCAGTACCAGAAAGAATAATGAGAAGGAGGAGGAGGAGAAGAATATGAAGAATATGAAGAAGAAGGAGAAGGAGAAGGAGGAGAAGGAGAAGGAGAAGGAGAAAGAGAAAGAGAAAGGAAAAGACAAGGAATTAATTCTTGAAGCTTTCTGGTGGGGCAGTCGCTAAAACCTCCCTGGCAAGAGGGGAAAATCAAATCTCAAGGGTGTTTTCTGTGCAGGCTGGGTGGTGGGTGCCCAGGGCAAGGGTGCTGATGTGCATTGGAAGGGACCTTGTGTGGGTGCAGAAGGGTGAGGCCCCTGCTGGGGAGGGAGATGGCAGGATGCAGGTGACAAAGAGACTCTCTTTCGCATCGTCTGAACTTTCACAGGCACATATTCATGGAGTGCTGTGGAATTCAAGGAAAATTACACAAGGAAGCACTTTAGTATTCAACATCTTATTTTCAGGCCTGAGGTCAGAGGCTGTTGGTGGAGGAGACTGGGAACTGGGGACTGTGACACAGAGCATGCCTTCTGGGCATGCATGCATACAAACAGAAGTGGTTTCCTGAGAATGGGGAGGTAGCTCAGTAGAATAAGTGCTTCCCTGGCAAGCTCAAGGATCTGAGTTCAATCCCCCATTCCGCCAAAAAAAAAAAGTGGTTTCCTGTGCCTGGGAGTCAGGCACAAAGGCGCAGACCTGCCGGGCATTTAGTCAGCTTCCACTGCTACGCCCTCCTGCCTCCTGCTTCCTTTAGCCACTGCCATTCTGGCTGAAAAATGGGACCCAGAGTGACAAGAGATTGGGGAGAAAAAAGATGGGGGGGACACTGTACAGAAACCACTGACTTCCATGGAAGAAAGAGGCAGGAGCCATCTTTGCATCCCTCTGGAAGGCTGCAGGGTGAGACCCAACGTTCATGTGGGTAGAGTTCCCCCAAACAGAGCTGGGCTCTTGCTGTCAGAAACCACAGGTCTCAAATGTCCCCTTCCTTTCAGGTGCCCATGCAGGCCTGGCTTCTGTTGAGCTATCCCCAAGGTAAGTGCCACCCCTCCCCGGGCAGAGGCTCCCACTGCCCCCTCACCTGGTGACCACCTCACCTACTCTCCCGGGTCCCCTGCGGTAGGCTTGGCAGGGCAAGTGTCTGTGTGAGAGGTGGGGAAGGCCCTGTGAGATGCACAGTGCCACCTCTGGACTGCACTTTCTGATTCTAACGTGGAGGCTTGCAGGAGGACACTCAAGTCGGCATCTGTGTCCACACTCACCCGCCCCATACTTCCCTGGGCAACTCCATTCTGATGGGCCCAGCCATCCTGCCTTTAAAACATGGCTGTCCCTCTATAGCCCACAAGCACATCAGCAGGCAGACCTGAGGCAGGTTCATCCTTGATGACTCATGTAAGAGGACAGTGGTGTCAAAGAAGGGACAGCAGCTGCACTGCTAGGGCAGCACTCAGGGACTTTGGGATCTTGGGTGTCCGGCTTTCCTGGTGCAGCCCATGAGCCTGGGGAAGGTCACGTGTGACCTTTGATCACATGACCAGGGGTGTTTTACCTTCTGAAACCCAGCTAAGGCCCCCCGACCTGGGGACTTCATTACCTCCCCATCCCAGCTGGTCCTTCTTGCCTCTGTGTGCCCTCAACCCCCAGAATTCTATCTCCACTGGAATGCTTTTGTTTACAGTGGGCTGGGTAGGCAAGGAGGAATCTCAGCAGCCCCCCAGCCCAGATAGGAAGCTGCGTTGGCTGCGTGCTCCATGAAGCTCTCTGAATTCCATCAAATCAATCAAAAGACACCCCAAGCAGGGCAGACAGACTCACTGCTTGCTCTAGGCTTGAGACTTCCACACCAATTTTCATTCCCATGAAGAATTAAAAATGCAGAACTAATTGCCAAGGCTTAAAGATAGCTCATTCACCTGCAGCTTCTTGGCCTCAGAAAGGTCCTGGTCCATTTGAGGATGCTCTCTGCTCCTGGCAGTACTTTCTGTGCCTGACCTCAGCTCAGCTCCATAGCGCCCAGGCAGGAAGGCAAGCCAACACAACAGGCCCCGTTACACAGATGAGAAAACTGAGGCTGACACAGAAAACTAGACGTGCCTGTCAGAAGAGTCTGTCCACTTGTTTGCATACATGTTATTTTGCAGAACACTAGGAATAAGCCCCAGGACCTTTGCTCCATTCCCCGTCCTTCACTCAGCCATTAAATTACCCAGGCGGGGCTCAAACTTGCAACCCTTCTGCCTCAGCCTACCAGAGTGCTGGGATTACTGGCCTATGCGTACTACTATATCCAACCTTTAAAATATACTGTTTAAGAGCAAAGAAATAGAGGAAGGCTTTGCTGCATCTTTGCAGGCCGCACTCACGTGGCTCTCTCTCAAACCAGAGAGGGAGAGAGGCTACAGCTGTGTTATGCCACCTGCGAGACTATACCTTTATGGCACTGCCAATCTTGGAGGATTACAGGGAGACACAAAGGTGACATGCAAGAGGGCACATATCAGGGGTGCTCAGAGCCTGTACGGCTCTCAGCAGTGGCCCTGAGCCCTCCCTTCTCTATGGTCAAAAGGGAAAGTAGTTTTAAAAAAATACAAATGAAAGGGTTGTTTTCTAGGTTCAGCAGAATTCAGGTCTGTGAGGGCTCTCAGGGACAAGGCTTCAGTGTGTGTGTGTGTGTGTGCACACGCGTGCACGTATGTGCGTGTGTGTGTGTGTGTGTGTGTGTGTGCACAGTGATACAGTGTCCCAAACATAAATGAGAATACCAGCACCCACCAGGGCCTCGTGTCCACACATTACCAGAGTGTGCCAGTGCCGCTGCACAAAGGCACAGGAGAGAGCGACAATGACAACTACTTTGTGGGTCTCTCGCCCAGCCCAGCCCAGCCCAGGGCCCAACTCCCAGGGGGGCCCTTTCCACTGGCCGCCTCGGAGGGGATGGTATGAATGGCTGAGAGCCACCACTGCGAACACAGAATGTCACACGAGCAAAGACACTTGTCAAATGCCTTTCCCTTACAAGCACCCTCATCATGACCTGTGTTAATGAAGTTAATTGAATTTAAGATCAATAATGGTTAATTATTGCAATTTGACATTCAGAGATAAATGGCTTTAAGACAGAGAAGTATGTGTGTGAGGGACTCTGTGTGTGTGCGTGTGTGTGTGTGTGTGTGTGTGTGTGTGTGTGTGAATTCTCTCCAAAGAAGGTGAACACATTACAAGCCTAAGAGGGATCCCACAAGCCTTCCATTGATCCTGAAACAATCTGATCGACTTCATCCTCTGATGAATGTAGGCTTTTCAGAGCTACAAGTAAATGTTCTACAAGACTACTCTAACCCTTGTCACTGGCCAAATCTATATGTGCTGTACACCAGAAATCTATTGAGATAGATTAAAGAACTGCTGGAGAAACAAGAGCAGCTTCAATAAAGGTGAAGGTTTATTACATTGACTATTAATGTAACTTAACTGTATGCAGTTATGAATGCTTATGGATCAAGGCAGTTTAATTTGGGCCAGTTGGATATGATTATAATTGAACACTATTTTTTTTTTTTTTTGTATCACCAAAGATGGACTCAATTCAACATGGAAAATAAAAAAAAGAAAAACCAAGCCAGCCAGAAAAACCAAAAAGGAGGGTACAACTGGCTTCCCGAAAGGAGATTGTGGGCTCCCCAGTGGGCTCCCCAGTGTGGCTGGCCACAGGCGAGCTGACTCCAGCCTTTCCTGGGTGGATACTGACCATGCATACTCCCATCCCAGGTCTCAGAGTTGGCCACAGAGTCCAGTCTGAATAGTGGCCCACCTGACCTCATGCACGTTAGTGCAAAGTTTACTTTCCAGGAGGGTTTCTTGGTAGGAAGACGTCTTCCCAAACACGCTGGCAATGACACTCCTACATGGGCCCTGAACCAGTTAAATGACCACTTACAAGATTTATAATGACAAAGTAAATGTTGGCAGGGAAGGAAGTCCTACTGATTGCAGAGCGCTGACAATAAAACTCGGCTGAGGAGTTCTGTCAAAATGTAAGATTATGCAAAAACACCGTTGAGAACACTGCTAATCATCTGCTTGTGTCAATTACTTGAAGGGTCTCTGACAGTATATTTACATTAAACACATTTCAGGAGCAAAATCCTTAATGCTATATCAGAATATTTTTCATTACCGTTAGAGAATCTTTAAAAACCACTTCCCTCCCTTGGCTACAACGGGAGCAAGGATGAGACAAGGGAAGCTGGGTGAGGAGCTCGCAGGATGCTGCAGACAGGGAGGAGTTTCAACTCATCCCACTGAAAAGGAAATGGGTGATGTGGACTGAGGGGTAAGGGGCTCCAGGCACTCTATATTCGGGGGACAGATGACAAAGCCCTCCTTCATCCCCCAAAGCCTATAAGCCAAATGAGAAGCAGCACTCGCTTTCTTCCAACCTGTGGTGGCCAGTTCCACATGTCTAATGTCACCTTACTTAACAAGGCAAATGACATGAGAGTATCTGGACAATGATCAGAATTAGAACTTCGAAGGTATGTGCAGGGACTGTGCAGTTCCTGGCCAGCCCATCTTGTCCACAGTAAAGGTGACATGAAAATATCCAAGATGAGTGGCAGGATACTGGAAGCAATCCAGTTGAGTAACATGTGTCCCTCAGGAAAGCACTAGCCTGCAGCTGAGCCCTGTCATGGACCCAGGACGTTCCAGGGCTTCTTTGGAAGGTGACAGGGGGCAGGGGAGGAAGGAATTCAAGGGGCTCGTAAAAGTGTGTTTCAATACTCTCAGGCAGTCATACCCAAGACAGCCCTGGGCTTTATCATTATACTGACCATGTGCTGACAGTGACAATGGCTAGAACATTGTTTTCTTTTTCTTTTTGGGGGGTGCTGTACATTTTACAGAAGCTGTTTCCTGTATTTATCATGAAAGCACTCTGCTCAACTCAGAAGCCAGGCTGGCAAACTCAGGTGCCAGGGCTTTGTCACACTCTACCAGCTGCATCTAGTTATAGTGACCACAGGTCAGTGCTTGAAGGGCCCTGTCATGGAAGCACCTGATGACATTTCTTACACTAGGAAAGGGCCTCTGAGGCTTGCAAACCTTAACATTACCTTAATATGGTGAAGCACGTCTGTGCCACTCTCAGACAAAAGAGCTGTGGTGTGGAGGCACCCAGATCGCCACATCCAGGGCATCCCTAAAACCTCACAGTGCCCAGGCTGCTGTCCCATGGCCCCGTGGCCTGCTGGCCTGGGCCTGGCCTAACCCTATGTGGGCAGTGCTGCAGAAAGTGCAGGCTATGGACTGTGCTGGCGTCCATGCAGAAGACAGTGCAGTGTGGCTGAGACCCGAGACTGCTTTGCGTTCAACCCACTCCGTGAGAACAGCAGAAAGGATCCACATCCAGGCACAGACAACAAGGCAGACATGCAGTATTGACGGTCATTTCAGATGGATGCGTGTTGCACAGAAGTTTAGAGCAAAATGCACTTCTTTTAAAAGAGTCCACAGCCCATAGATCTCATTAAGTCAAATCTGCATTTTCCTCATCTCCAATTTCCTAACTGATCTTTATAACTGTGTTTCCTTTTATCGCAAAATACTTAAAACACTACTAGGCAGATATAGGTGTGGATACAGATGCAGATATAGATGTGAATATAAATATCCTTTGGTACAGTTTTCCAGGGCCCACGAAAGACACCAGAATTTGAAGATGTTCAACATCTTATACAAAATGGTATATAGCATGTGCATATAACCCAAACACATCTTTCTATGGGCTTAAATTCACTTCTAGACTATGTATAAGACTAAATACAACAGAAATATCCTGTAAATAGTTGTTGATCTACATTGTTTAGACAATGATGACAAGAATCAAAGCACAGCCATGTTCGGAACAGATGCATTATCTGCACGTTTTTGATCTGAGGCTTACTGAGACTGCAGGTACCTAATTCATGGATATGAAGATATATATGTGTCATCAAAATGCACCTCCACCCTCCAGTTGCATGCACACCTCAGAAGTGAGATTTGCACTGCAACTACACAGGTCATCGCTGGAGCATCCGGAAGCCATTCTGGGGGCTCCATTTCTTTCTTGATGATTACAATAAGATACCACAGGTAAATGATGAGGCTTGTATTTAATTTAAAAGTATGTACCAATGATACTCATACACATGCACATATACGCGCATGTTTATACATAAGTATATACAGTCACTCACATATGCACAAACAGACCTCTGTGTACATGTGGCTGTCTACCACGTTATCCTTCAAAAGCCTTATAATGGACAACTACAAAGAAACTTCTGGCCCATGAATGTGCTAGGCGAGAGCAAGTCATCCTAATGGATGCAGCCAGCTGATAAATAAGCCCACTCCTGAGGCTCCAGCACTTACTCCAGAGAACTGCCGTGCCTCACGGGGAGAGCCCAAGAACACCATGGATGCAGAGCTCGACCCTAGGAAGCAAGCTCCGGCGCAGTTTCACGCTGCAGAGTAGGGATTGGCTGCCATCTTTCCTCCGGAGGATGCAGAGGCCAGGTTACCAGTAGTACCCGGTCCCTACAAGAGCAGGGTGTCATTCGTGGACAGCTCTCTTCCTAAGCTATGAGTGATGTGAGTTGGCTGTTGTAGGGTCCCGCTGGCATGGAGTCCCTGAAGAATCTCAGTCAGCTCCAGGGAAGAAGCCCCATCAGTTAAGTGCAGGTGTAGCTGCTGCCCCTCTTCCATCTGCCTTCCTTTCTCTTTCCAGCCTGGTGCTTCTTACCCAGGAGGATTCACAGGCCTCACCGGCCACAAAATGCCATACTAAATGCAAGCACTGGCAAATGGACAGACTAGAGTTTTCTGGTTCAACCACGGCAGGATCAACTGTTGGCCCACACTAGCAAAGGCGAAAGAGCTTCAGGAAGGGGGATTTTTAGTGAGGATCCAGGTAGAGCCATGCAGAATGCTAACAATAGCTGGCATCGGCGCATCGTTACCAAGGCTGGCTGCCGTTGCAAATCCCTCCGTGTATTAGCCCAGGCGCTCTCCACAAGTGGCTCATGACACCCACTCTCCTCATCGGCATTCCACAGATGGGGACTCTCAGAATTGGCTCAAGGAGACAGAGCTGACTCCCCAGCACCAGGACTTAGACCCTGTCTAGGTGCTGCCTCTGAGCCCACAGTTCCACTTCTCCACATTCCCAGTGAATCTGCACCCCTATGTACATCTCTGCTGTTTACAGAAAGAATCACCCTCCCCTAAATTGTCAAACTGGGACCATCATCCAAAAAAATTAATCTCAAGTTTTTAAAACATCAAAACCTTAAAACGTATAATTAAATTAATCATCATAAATTACTTTTTAGCGCTGAGAGTTGGATTTATAATATCATTTTCAAACCTCTCTGTGAGATTTAAATATTTTATAGCATATGTGAGTGAGAGGGAAATGTGTCTAAGGGCTTAAATATCGCTGCAGCGCAGCCGACTTTGACAAAAACTGTAGCACAACTGTTTCTAAGGTAGTTTGTAAAAATTATTTATTTCCATACCAGTTAATTATGATGGGAGTCTTTGTTGAATGCACAAGCATTAAAAAAGTGCTGATATTTTATGCATCTTTAACTGGAGCGCGATTCCCCGCAGCGCACTGGTAACTCCTTGACATTTAGCATTCACTCACAGCAACTGTAATAAGGGGTTTGATTGCTTCCTTTGCAGATGCAGTAATTTAATAACTGTGATCAGTTGCATAAATTTACTATACAACCATCTTAAGTTAGCCACATTAAAATTAAGCAAAATTGTAATCTGTTGACAGATTATTGCTACCGAACAATTCTACTAAAAGCATTTCAGATTAGCAAGTGCCACGGGCATTTGTGTTTTATAAGCTTGTAAAAAAAAAAAAAAAAAAAACTATAGCAGCTTCCTTCTTCTGCACCCCAATCTCTAGGCACACCCCGCCAACTCACACACACACAAGCCATGCATCTCACAGTTGGATAATTTGGTGAACTTCTAAGCTTTATGCTAAATCCTCTAGCCTGTAGATTTTGACCCAATACTTGAAATATTTAGCATGGTAAATTCTGCTATCTGGGAGCAAGATGGGGAAACAGCAGCAGGGCAGTAGCCCCTGTGTTTCTTCTCAGTAATTTCCTTTATGGAACTTGGTTCTGCAGCTTTCCAAGGCCCTGGAAGAAAAAGATCATGGTCCCCACAGTGAAGGCAAAAGGGTAAGGCCACCCCTTAGTTGGACAAAGGAAGAAGGTGCCCAGCTCCCTGCCAGAATGGCCCCAGGTCTCATGTCCTTAATTAAGGAGCCCATAGTTTCTCCAAAAAGGAGCCAACTTTCTCCTCAGTTGGCTAGAAAATCTTGCACTGAGTTAGTGAGCAAAACGCGTAGAGGGCACGGATTCCCTGGGCCCGTTTTACCTGCAGCATGGAGATAAAGAAAACAGCACTGTCGCCCACCCTGCTTCTGGGCATGAGCCTCACGTCCCTGCTCTGTGCCCCCGTACTTGACTTTTTAGAGTAATGTTTAGCCAAGCAGGCAAGTCAGGAATAACTGTTTCTGATACTTCCCAGCAAATATCTTTACCCATCTGTTTACACTTGCCAAATATGCTTCCAAGTTTCCAATTTTATCAGTATATAAAAAGAATATCTGTTTTTAAAAAAAAATTGTAAATATCTTGAGATGCATCTTTACATAATTCAAGAGAAATTTTTTTTTTTTTTAAATCTCACTTGAAAGCCAGCATGATCACAGATTTGTTTAAACTTTCATTTACATAGAGGTTTGGGGTGGGAGCCACCAAAAGGAGTAGGCGCTTTTTTGGAACTGTGAAATGTCAAAGGTGAGTGTTCTCCCAACACAACAACCGACAGTGCGTGGGGCGGGGGAGGCTCCTTGCCTGGGCAGCCCTGCCTGGGCAGCCTGTGGCTTCAGGTGCATCCGGGGCTCTCTCCCAGACAGGTGATGCGTCAGGCTGGGCTACCAGCGCCTTCCTTTAGAGCGAAGACCACTGCTCAGTTTGACAAATTGGATGGGACTTCACTACCAAATTTCCTGCCAAGAGGCCTAAGAGTCCAGTGTCTATCTTCTTCTCATCACCAAGGGGTGATGCTCTGACTTTGACAGGGTGTCTCCATTACTTAAGGACAGAGTTAATGCAAAGTGATTGAGAAGTGGGAGGCCGGGGAAACTTTCAAGAGTGAAGCAGAAGCAACTTCCCTCGGTGGCTTTTTCATCCTGAGAAGGCGTGGACATGTGTGCGCAGGCATGCATGTTTATGCGCATGTACGTGTGTGTGTGTGCACACCCAGAATGAACCTGAGCTCTACCTCTGCCACCACTACCCATAATTCCTTACAACAAACTGGAGATACCCTGGGCTCGCTTTGTTTGCTTCTAATTATAACTAATTATCCTTCTAAATATGTTCTTTAAGGTTACCATGTGTATAAAAATGGAGGTAGCAAAGAAAAAAATGCATCAGGATTATTAAAAGAAAAAGAAACATACTAATTAGCTAACTAGTATACTCATTTCAATGTTTAATAATATTTTTTAACATTCCAGCATACGCTGCAGAATAAAAAATTACCCACAGCACCACCTGTGCGTCCCCTGGGACATGAGGATTTAGAGTTCTCTCCTGCAGCCTTGGGAGTCCTCGTTTCTAAATATTTCTTTGATATTTCTTTGCATTCCATCCTATCCCACCCCTACAAATTAAAAGCCAGAAAATATAGTAAATTTTGTTCCCCACCAAAGCCTTTTAAATAACATCTCTACAAAGCCCAACTTAATTACATAACTCAAGTGCTTGCAGATATATACGAAATATATATATATATATATATATATATATATATATATATATATATATATTTATATATATATATATATCACATCTATTCCCATAAGTTTGGAAGCTGCCTCTACCCATTTCTGTATGTGCAGAATGAACTACTCTGAAATGCCAAGTACCTACCCTGTTCCCTCTGCCTGGGTAAGAGAGGGTGTCAGCAGCTCCCTTTACCCTGCTCCCTGCGTGTATATGTGTGTACGAAGGTTCTGGGCTTTTGGGTGCCCTTTAACGGGGCAACCGCACGTGGCCAGGGAGATGGGGAAAACCAAATGTGGCTGGAGGCATGGAGCAAGGCGGGCTGGGCCTGGGCGGCTCGGTCCGCCCCGCTCACCTGTCATCCTAGCATCTGTCCACCTGCGTAAAGGGCAGGATTGGGATTGATGCTCTGTCCAGAACAGACAATTAAAATCAGGTAATGAAAGCCAAACCCCAAGCCTCATGGGCTTGCCTACCTCGATGCTCTTCTGATTGTGGGTCAGTCGTACACAAACAAAGCCTTAACAGAAATGTTACCGAGGAAATAATAGCCATTTCCAATGATAATACACAATTTTAGCACTGACACTTGGCTGATTTAGGTGTTCGGCCAACGTGTCAAGCAGCCTGCCTTCCTTAGGAGGGCCTTTAATGGGTAACTGGCAGGCTCTGGCAGCCTTATTTCTGTTTTAGATTTGGTTTGTCATTGGGTATCCATTACCTGCCATTCATCTTTGATCTCTTTGGACAGGCCTGATCAAAAGATGTCATTTGACCTACTCCACTTGGCAGAAACTTGTATGACTCTCATAAAGGGGCCACCCCAGCTATAAATAAAATGACATTATTATTTTTCTCTCCTATCATGTAGAAGAGACAATTATGATAATGCAGTGTCTGTCATTGGGAGCCCAGCAAATTGCTAGCTCTCACGCAACTGTTTAGCTTTCTTATTTGTTTTTTGTCTGTTTTCCTCCATTTCAAGTTGAAAATAAAGCAGAATTGAAATCCCTAATACTCTGCCTCCCACTCCACCGGTCTCAGGGCTTCTTCCCGTGGCAGTGACACGCAGGTGTGGCTAGCAGCTTGCGTGTGTCAGTGGCGAGCTCCGGCTGTGTGGCAAAGCAGGGCCACAGTGGGACTGGGTCTGTCCCTCACTCAGCATTTTACAAACAACTAATCTCTGAAATTAGAACTGAGAGATATGACTGCAAATAGATAAAAATCATGGCCAGGGTTTATTGTGTCCTTAATCAAGTCATAATAAGACAAAATGCATTAGAATGTTCACCCGACAAGCAAAATAAAGACAGGAGCCTTACCAGGGAGTCCGCAGCCCCAGGCGCACCCCAGTCTCAGGGACTGGAACGTTCTCCAGTGGTACCAATGATCCAGACACCAGGAACTGGCTTGCAATCTTTTCTGGAAATGGAGGCGTGGGAGGCGTGGGTTTGCTTCCTTCCCCTGGCTGGCACCGGGGTCCACAGGTACACAGAGGTCATGTAAAGAGACAGCCAACCCCATACGCATTCGCCATTGATATAGATGCCCGGGTGGACCAGGGGCTACAGGGTTGCTGTCCACCATGGGCCGAGAAACCTCCTGACTCCACGGTTTCCACCTAGCCAGTGCTCCTGCTTGAGAAGGAAGAACAACTGGGCCTCGCTACTCAAGAGCATGGCTGGAATTTGGTTCTGTCTGTTCAGCATCGTATCACTCTAGAGCTATGGTGTTAGTCGCAATCTGACAACAGCTTCCACAGAAGCAAGTACAACAATTCCTTCCACACAAGCAAAAAAAGTGGAAGGACTGCTCAGGTGTACCATTAACTACTGGTAGAACTGAGTCCAAAAGACAAACCTCCTAACTCCCTGGTCATAGCCCATTCCCCATGACACTGTCATTTTCTCCAAGACTGGCCCCAAGAGCTCAATCTTCTATCAGATAATAGCCATAATAATGCTGCTCACCCAAGGGCATGCTGTACCTATGTGTCCCTGGGATAAAAGCCAATTTGAGCTTTACTTAGCATGGAGATGCATACCATGGTTTCGCTGACCACCTGCAACAGATGCATCAGTGGGCATCACAGTACACACATGGGTGTGGGCCCAGGACATCATGGTCCTTGAGATCTCTTGAGGTCTCTCAGTGTCACCATTCAGGTGACAGGGTATGGAGCAACCACCAGGGCTGGTGAGCCAAATGGGTGAATGGTAAAATGATGAAAAAATAAAAGAGCGGGAACAGAATCTAAAAGCAGTGGTCTGTACTTGGAAAAGGACTGATGGAGCTCTATCTTCAACAGGAAGGTGGGGGAAAATCTTTCTCAGTACATGCAAGCCCAAGCAGAGGAAATTTAGTCCCCTGATGGATAGGCTGAGCTGAAATGTTTTCACTACAATATGTGGAGCTCAGAGGAACATATCTGAATGGCCTCTCAGCATGGGGAATCGTCGAGTCAAAAAGAACGCTATTCTGAATGAGCAGGGGAGGTCAATAAAGGTATGGAGAGAGTCCTCAGACTGGGAAGTGTCAGCAGAAAGAGTGTTGCAGACTTGAAATCCCCTTAGCCGCCCAGCTAGAGCTTCTCCTGCAAGCCTTGGGTAATGTGGCTCAGGGAGCAAAGATGGTTTTAAAGACCACTGTTGCTCTGTCATGGCCCTACAACTCAACTGGGGTACCCCAACTTTTCAAGACACCATTTCTAGCATTCTCTCCCTTTCTGGGAGGAGCAAGCCCTCTCGTTTCAGTGTTCCCACCCTGCTTAGCATCGGTCTCAGCCACGGTGCCTGCATCAGGGTCAGCTGTGTCAGGCACACCCTGCATACTCAGACATCCCAGAAGCCCATCTTGTGGACCCTGCGCCCAGCAGCGCTGGCCTGCATGGGCGCTCAACACACGTCTGCTCGACCTCAAATTCCAACGCTCTCAGAAGACCTTGTAAGCTCCTGGAAGAGGTGTACATTGTTCTTCCTTGAGCTTAGGCAGCATCGCCTTCACCATGCCCTAAACCCCAGGTCCCACTCATCATGTTGTCACATCACAGTTTGCTGAGCTACTAATGAGTGCCCCAACCTTCTCATATCTTTCTTCTATCCTGGCCCCAGATATTGAGCCTCTCTCTCATCTGAGCTGCTGCTCAGGTGTCAAAAGGACAAAACGGAAGATTGGGTTGGGAGAACCAGAAGACTGCGGAGAATAAAAGAGGAGAGAAGTGTAGTCCTATTTTATGCCTCTATGCAAATGTGAGGTCTTCAGAGATCTGGATGCATTCCTCATGCACTTCTGCTTACTTTTTGGTGTATTTCCAGTCCCAGGAACGGGTATCCAGGGTGGTCTGCAAACATCTAATGCATGAATGGCTAGATCCATGGGGCTGGGTGAGGTGGTAGTCACTGCAGTGTATGGGGCATGATGCTAATGAACACCAGCATTTCTCGGCTTTTGGCTCATCATCTGCTCCATCTAAGCATCGGAGAGACTTGGGCAAAGTGAACAAACCTCTCTAAGCTTCTGACTCTGTAGCTTTACGATGAGAACAGAAGCACCTTCTGAGGACTGCTGCGAATGGCACTATGTACACATATTGTTTCGCAGTGACTCCAGTGACTCAGTGCTTCGAAGTGACTCCAAGAAGGCAGGCATTCCAAATAATAAGCTATTTCTGGTTCTAGAAATCATGATGTTCCTTTAGCAAAGATGATCCCTGCAGTAACAAGGGCAGGATCTCCAGGGTGACCAGAGATCACCTCCAGGTCTCACACTTGCAGGCTGCAAGTAAATGTCCAAGTAAATGTCTTGCCTGTACTCTCAGCTCAGCCTCTCGAGAGCACAAAGGAGGGTGGTCATGTCCACAGGGTGATGGCTAAGAAACCTTCCACCTTCCAAAAGTCTCATCCCACCTCAGTGCAAGAACTCTACCAGCACTATGTCAGGTAGACACTGGACTAAGCTACTCCAAATGTGGGCTCCTTAGGTAACCTAGGTAAACCAGTAGGCTGGACTAGGAGTGGGGGGGGGGGGGTCTATGCATGCATCTACTGTAGTCATGGATTTATCTGCAGCTCATTCCACACGCCCTAACTCCCAAGACAAATCTACTTCTGCTGGGAGCTGGGAGAAAGTAGAGAAGGGACACACAGGTGCCAGAGTCTGCTTTTCTCACCTGGGGACCTTCTTTGGTTGAGGGCTAAGAACTAAGATGTGAGAGTTCAATCTGTAGCCTGACTTTACAGGTTTGTTCCTTGTAGGAAGAGAGGCCTCAGTCTGATAAAATCCAAGTTCCTGAGGCCATGAAACAAAAGAGGAAAAAAAAAACAAAACTCATTATTTGTACCGTTCATCAGCTGGACCCAATGCCAAGGGCTCTGTGGGACTGGGCAGATGGGGATTCCCCTTAAGTCTACACACTGATGGAGACCTCTGAGTTCTGTTTCCCCACCTGTAAAACTGGAATGAGGATGGCAACCTCTCCTTGCGGTGCTCTAGCAGGGGCACTGAACAAGGCCTTTCGGGTGCTGCTCTGTGCCATGCATACTACGCATGGGGGCATCTTGGGGTTGGGAAGGGTAAATCAGTCCGCAGCTTAGGCACAGGAGCAAGCCCAGAGCCATGGAAAAAGCAACCAGAACTCTGCTGCCCATGTGGCTAGTTAAGTCGAAATGAATGAACATCAAATAAAGCTGAAAGTTCCGCTCCCCAGTGGTGCTGGCCACGT
This sequence comes from Capromys pilorides, assembly GCA_004027915.1. Taxonomy (NCBI): domain Eukaryota; kingdom Metazoa; phylum Chordata; class Mammalia; order Rodentia; family Capromyidae; genus Capromys; species Capromys pilorides. The sequence goes on along the minus strand of PVKN010007710.1, from coordinate 5,936 downwards.
TGCTGTGGCTGGTGGTTCCTCTGTGGGGCAGCTCAGAGCAGGACAGGATGTTCCCTTGTGCTGGCTGAAGGGGGGCTGCTCTAGTGCTGGGAGTCCTCAGGCTGCTCCCTACTGCCTTCTCCCTTCCTCTCTAGACAAGACACTTTCCCACAGGAACTGTTCTTAACCCTTTGAGGGCTAAGCACCCTTTGGAGAAGCTAACAGAAGCCAACATCCAGGGCAATCCAGAGTGCTGCACAGTGGGGGAGGAGTTCCACCAGTGCCACAAGAAAATGTTAGGTGGTTCACCTTGAATCACAGAGCCATAAATTACACCCTTGTCAGTTCTGTCTTTTTCCTTCTGATTGCTTCAAGGAGAAAGTATCCGGTGGGTGCTATCGTCTTTAACACCTCCCTAACACTTGCTAATCTCCTTTCTTTTTTTTTTTCTTTTCTTTTTTTTTTCTGTTTTAAAGAGGAAAGAGATAAGGCATCAGATCCAGGCTGTAGGCAGGCAAGAGAATCCAGTTAGAATTTAATGACATTGTTTGATTTCACGGCATTTATTTTTATGGTTATTTTCTCTTTATGGTAAGTGATTCTGGGTCTTCATTTATAGGAGTGACACACTTTCCTTTTAAAAATAAATTTATTTGAGTTAAAACGTGTGTAAATAATAATGTTGAGACAGTACGTGTGTGGTATGCAGATACGTCAAAGAGCATGACAGGTTTGGGGCATAGGACAAGCCTGCTCAGAGGCAAATCACCGTCACAGAGGGTTCTAACACGGACTCCATAAAGGAAGCACCCAACCCAGAAGGAGGGATTTAGTCTCCTAGTTAATAAGTAACACTTGCCATTCAGGTTTCCAACACCCTACTTATCAGGGAATTCCGCACCTTCCTAATGAAAGCTCTGAACTTCCAGTTTGGGGAGGTAGTGGTCATTAAACCTCAATAGGAGTAAATATGCTAATAAAAAATGTAAAATTTGCAATGAGCCATTATCAATTAAAGGCGAGATGCTTCATCTTGGAATGATGGCTTCAGCACCTGGCTCCTGACCAGCACCTGGCCACGGCGTCTGCATTGCTGAGAGGGCAGTGCCAGAGTCTGAGAAACGAGCATGCCATCTGTGGATCCAGGGAGTCTGGCACGGACATGGCAGGGAGGTTCCTGGCAACACTCACCACCTGCCCGTCGGGCTATGGAAATGCTCCCTGTCCCCACACATCTGTCAGTGCCTCTGGGATAGTCCCATCTTTCCTGGACACCCAGGAAACTGGCAGCGATATCGGAACATGTCCTGACTTTGGGCTCAAGGGCTGGGCATGAGAAATATTGAGATAAGTGGGTGCAGCCATGTAGAAACCAAACGTGCAGTTTTGGGATCCAAGGACCTTTAGGGTCCCTTGCCTGGAAAGATCCTGTGTGAGCACTTCTGAGTCAGGCACTATCATGAGTGGGGAGACATTAAGGGGAATGTGGAATTATATGGCACAAGGGCTGAAGAGACTTGCTAGTTTGCAAGATGAGGGACCACGGAGATCATGGAGGACTGAAGTCTTTACAGCATCTAGAGCATTTAGAGCGGAAGGTCTAGACACCTGCACACTGGCCTGACACTTCCACTTACCAGCAGGAAACTGGCGCAAATGATTGGATGCATTTGCACTTCAGGGACTTCACCTATAAGCCAATAACACTTTCATTCTGGGTTCTAACTCTTCCCACAGTGCTCACACAGGATGTCTGCCCCTTGAGCCCTGCCCCACGTAGAAGAGAACCATGTGGTTGTCTCATGGGTGGCCACTGTGCCCACAGAAGCCAGTAGAATGGTGTGCTGGGAATCAGATGACTCGGGACTATGTCTTGGGGATCCCCGAGGACTCAGAAGGGTATTTCTGGCCTCTGGATTAGAAGAGGTCTTCCTTCTCTCCATTCTACAGGAGAGGTGCTGAGGCCAGACCCCACCCACGCCTACCCCCTTTGCTGAGAGCTGCTGCAGGAGCAAGGACTGGCTTTCTCCAAGCAGGTGGAGGCATTTCTAGAGCCAAGAAAGACTGCAGCAACATGGGATGCAAAACGTCTCTGCGTGTGCTGCTCAGAAGCACTGCGCAGGCACAGGTTCTTTGCTTCCCACCAGGGCTCCACCTGGCGCTGCCCTTCAACATGAGTCTATCTCCGCTGTCTGGCTCCTCACCTCCGTCTACAGAACCTTCTCTGGGCTGGGTTTCTGATGCATTTTGAATCATTTTTAATGAGAGGATTTCACAGCCCCTTGTGCTACTACATTCTTGTACAGAACTTGTAATTTGTGTGATTGTGAATTGTTCCAAGTGCCAGATTTGTATTTTGCAAAAGATCAGGATTTTATTCATATCTGAGTGCATAATTTTGCCTCAAGATGTGTTAGATTACATTAATTAACTTTGTAGCCAGAATGGGAGAAATTAACCGTTTGGATGAACCTTGGTCTGTAATCACCGTCATTTTCAGACCCCTTGCGTGTGGCCCTTTGGGGCTGTCTGGAAAAGCAGACAGCAGAATCAGAAGGAGAAGGCTGAGGGTTAGGAAGGAGGCGGCTCCAGAAGAAGGAGCCGATTCCTGGGGCTTGGAAGGCGCTTGCCTCTATGACAAAGGGAAATGGTCCCCCACTTCCGCATGCCCACTTCTAAGCTTTACAGATGCAGGCAGGAGGAGGGAGGAAAGGAAGGGGTGGGCTCAGGAGCAGGGAATCCTGCCACCAGCTGCAGCTGGCTGTACACTTCCATCAGGCACAGGTTAGGGGAGGAAGATGATTCTGCCGAGAGTTGTACCCAACTGGGCTGCAGAAATTTTTGAGCTACTTCAAACAAATACTGAAAAGGACACTACTTGCAATATTACCTACCAACAAATCCAACTTCTCTTTATGGTATTTAATTTCTATTTCTTTTCTTTTTTCCTCTCCTTTTCACTCTTCCCTTCTCCTTTGAACTTAGGCCCCTAATGGCCATGCAACTTCATGGCAGTTATCAACTCCCCACCCATCGCCTGGCCCTGTTGGTTTGTAACTTGGGCCTGGTAAGTCCATTTCTCCTCCTCCAGGGTGAATCTTTCCCAGGTTCTGAAAGCCCTACTCCTAATGAAAAAGGGATGCTCAATGCTGCCAGGTGGCATGACACATCAAATCAGAGGTGGCATCTCAGGCTGTAATAGTGGGGTCCTTCCTTGTCTGATGCCAGGGAGCAGGGGGATACAGTCTTGGAATCCCTCGCCACCCAGCTAAGCTGGGCAAAGCACTAAAAGGTAAATATGAGAAATACAATTGAAATTATGATAAACAGAAATAAAAAGGGGCTAAAATCAGAAAGGTTTTGAGAAAAGAAAAACGGCTGGCAATAAAGCTGAAAACAGCAGTGCTCCGAGGCAATTTAGACTGCAAAACACAAACCATTAAGTTTGTGCATTATC